>JANSJP010000221.1:0-99711 GCA_024734325.1 Lactarius hatsudake | reverse complement strand
TTGAACAGCGCTCTTCAAAGCGTTGTAGATTCTCTCAAAATCGGGCTGACTCGTCGAGTTGAGGGGTACAAAGCCAACTTTAATGCGCATACTCCCACGGGATGAGGATTTGAGGACAACGGGAAAGTCCTGGAGGTGAGGTAAAATCCCTACTCTTATCTTCGGCAGTAAAGTGACGTACCTGATTGTCGGGAACGTTGAAGGCGAACGCAGTTCCGTTAACCCACTGGTCTATAGGCAACGCGTAACTGCCCAAAAAGTCGTCCCTTCCGATCGGGTCCTTGTCCCAGACAGCGAACTCGAGTGTGCTAAGCTTGTTCACAAGGGACATATAAAGTGGGAAGTCGAACGTTGCCTCCTTCGCTTTATAGATGGGATTGAGGTTTTCTTTGCACACCGGTGTTTTGGATTGTTTTCCCATGAGAGAGACCACCACATAGCTACATAAGTGGGAGGAGCGGGGAGAGGGGGAAAGTCAGAAAAGCGATGCCCGAAAGATAACTAGGTAGGCGGACGCACGGATCGCTTTTTCCGTTACTGTCCTTGGCCTCCAGGTCCTGGCAGGAGAGGACCTGCACGCGGAGGACGACGACTGGGGTCTCGCCGGGATTGGGGGAGTCACTGCTGGTCCCGCGGCCAAAGATGCGGGTAGGTTTCACGGTACGAGTGGGCTCGAGAACTGTCAGTGTAGAGCCGGATCTGTTGCCAGTCACGGTGCCTGCTCCAGGTGAGGGCGAGAGCATGCTACGACTGACGTCCTTGTTCAGCGAGAGTTTGCTATCAGGGAGTCTGACCACGTACACTCGCGGATGCGGCATCTCAGGTACATGAGAGGAAATCGGTTCGTATGATGGCTCCACGCCGTATGACAGAGCTAGCGGGTGTAGAGGCTCAGGCTCAGGCTGTTTAGTAGAACCAGGTTGTTGAGTAGACATAGAGTCATCTTCCATGTATCCCTGAAGGGTGCCTCCGGAGCCGTGAATATTCCTGAAGACGATACGTTCAGCACCATGACGATAAGGAGAGGGTCATGCAATGTAGTTGTCTCACGGCTCTGAGGCAGGGCGTTCTAAAAAATTGGGCCCGAGGCTTACATGGCTCCAATAACGTTCATTTTGAGAGGACGGCGTTCTGACGTGGAGACTCTGAGATGCGGGTGTCGATAACGGATCTATAATCAACAGCGATGTAGATAAGATGCAACACCAGAAAAACGTGAAACTCGCGCTGTTTTTCAAAAACGTTTGAGAGTGTAGCCACCCAAGCGGATTCTGTATCAAGACTAGCGTCATCGCGGCCGTCCGACAGATCTTTCGGGTGGACGGCTCCGTTATGAGTGGTAATAGAAAAGTTGCAGTGATAAGAGCTCACCGATCTGAGTAATGTAAACCGTTGGTTTGAGGCTTCGGATGTGGCTTAACAATACGTCTGACGAGAGACTGTTTTTAACTGAACGTAAGAAATCATCAATACAAATTATACAATAGTGCATCGTATGGAGCTTGGACTGACATTATCGTATATCCCATCCAAGTCAAGCCGTGCCAAGTCATCATCATGAACGAGGACCATCTCGCAGTTAGGAGGTGCCTCCTTTAATGATTATAGTAGCACCAAACGTGCAGAGAACTTATGTCCATAGCACTCACCTCGGCGATGTATTCTAGTAGTATGCGAAGAGGATCCCGGTACTTCGAAACCACAAATGAAGACTAGGTCACGACAAAAAGTGCCGCAGCTTTACCTCAGGTACGAGTGGTATTGGTATGAGCTCCAAGTCTGGCTCCTCGTTGTATCCCTCGGGGTCTGGATTGGGTCCTGCTGCCCCCCTAAGCTTTGGCGGTAGTATCCCGAGCTTGCGGGTGACGCGAAACCCGTATGAAGATACACTGATCCTCCGGTAGGTTCTAGCGTGGACGAGATCAGCGAAAGGTATTTCAGGATTCGATTGCTAACACAAGCTGCGTATCATCATACCTCGCCATCGGGGCCACGATTCAACACCACCCCTCGACTGCTTTCGTCTGAGAATTGCCAGTTGATGGTAACAACACCATCGCGACGATCCACCCTTGCTCCGAATGTTGCCTGCGCATATTCATGGCCGCCGGGGAAAGCGGCGTTAGTCCAAGATCTTGTGCGATGAGTCCCAGTGACCAGGATGATATCCTCCATCCGGTCAATTTCTAGTCCAAGGTTTCGGGCCCACGCGAACCAGCAGTCGATATGCTTGATTATCCACTTGCCGAAATCTGCACCCACTACTGTGTTCTCCCTCGTAGCCTCTATTGGAAGGCATAATACAGCGCCTTTCATTGGGCACGAAAAAGAGACCTTGGGGATTTCATCTGGCCTTCGAAAATGTGAGCGACAGTGCATTTAGGTCGTGCAGCTCAGTTACCCTTGGTACAAATGCATCGATTCCGGCATCGAAATGACTTTGGCCGAACAAAACTTATTGGGACTAAGCTTGCCAATGTTGATATGGTTTGTAAGGTGGAGCGAAAGTTGTTCGTAGTTCTCTGGAACACCGAAGCCTGCATGGGATTCATCTTCTGCGGGCAGTAAAACATTGAAGAGACGGTGAAATTAGCCTTCGCGAATGTAGCCGAGCGTCGCCAACTTCCACAGCGGGATATAGATTCTCAGGATCTGGATCCCAAAGGGCGTATCCATAGGTAGAATATTTGATTGCAAGGCGGTGGCGGAAGATATCATAGTCACGGTGAGCCATTGTACCAGTGGTGAAATATTATAGTCAGGTGACGGGCCGCGAGCCAGGTCTGAGATGCCGTTTCGGGCTGTTCCGGGCTTCCCAGCTTCGTCCGCATTTCCGTGCGCCTGTCTTCAAGTTGTTCCCCGTCCATCCATCAATCACTTCTCTCTGAAATACTCTCCGACTTCCTTCTACATTACCTTCCGCTACTTACCTGCTTACTCGTTTCGGCATTGGTACCGACTCTGTGTCTCACTTTGCAGTATATATCAGTACCATTGACTCCCCAATCATTAGCGTGTAGTCTTCAGTTTCGTATTCAGACCTATTACCGGTTTCGCAAATTAGAAAAGTCATTACGGGAGCGAGATCGGGAAGCGGGATGAAACCGAGGCAATACCGTTGCTCTCTGCTTGTCTTTGATTTATTGTCATCCCCATTATTAGCTAGGCCTGATTTTCACCTCCGTTTCTCTCTGCCTCGGTCAGCACGGTCCAACACTCTCACCATCGCTCCCGCGATTTAGTTTATTTGCTCTCATGTCCTTGTCGTCTCTAGCATCGGTACTCTTGGCCATGTCCCAAAATTCCGTAGCACCTTATAATCGATTCGTCTTATGATATCATTGTAAGGACCTTATAATAATATTAAAAAAATGTTACATAATCAAATGTGACCGTAATCGAACCGTAAACCCCTATAAAGGTCTATTTATAATGTACCCAAAATATTACAGAACATCATAGGTCATATTAGCAAGCGTGAACGTTATAAACCATTATGAACCCATTCCCGAATTTTCCCGACACACTTCCCTGTCTTCCCTCTACGTTCGATTTGAGCGACTCGGATCCGGCGATCCAAAGCATGCCCACCCCACCACTCCTCCGCCCGTGCATTTACTCATGTTTGCTGCTCCTCCATTGCAGATACGGTTCACGCCTGTTCGAAAAGGCTGCGGAGCTTGTTCCACCCGAGATACTAAAACTCGTCGAACACGGCTTGGCTACCACTGACACAGCACAATGTGCTCTCCTTCCCCTCAATGACTCGTACAACGACAACTCGATGAGAGTCAGTGACCTCCTCGGTGCGTCATACTAATTCTACTCTTGCGAGCCGAGATGAATGACCCTACCCCCGGTATGGTCAGCTACGTGCTCCCTACGGCACTAGATGCACAAGTGCAAGCCATCGCCCCGACTATGTGCTTCAGCTATTCGCACACGCTACAGAAGATTGCGCACACGCACTCAATTCGTCGTACTGACTTTATCAGCGCCGATAATAACAATACCATTCTCGGCACGATCCATGAGTTGTGTACTCCCCGCGTCGCTGCAAGCACAAGTGCAAAACTGTCATGCTGACGACGTCCTTCGGTTCTCCACCCTCGCTACAGCAGACTCCACGAATGCGCTATGGCAACGCAGCAGCGGCTTTTGCGAAGATGGTATCGGGACAACTCGCAATGATGCCATCGAGTCGTGACACTTATGTTTACCGTCGTCCCCTCGCTGGTTGCACGAGACGGCAGGTCCCGCTGTGGCAAATCGAATCATGCTCGGGATCGCAAGCTACCTCGGCTGATGGGGTCCCGGTCCAGGAGGACCTATCGATGTTTATCGCATCGACGAGGCCAACGTGACCACCAACCACGAATCCAATGTGACTCAGGTGGTTGACTCGTTAAGAGCTGCAACAACGAAGAAAGTCTACGATGTATTGTTGAGGCTACAGAACATTTTCGCGTAATGAGTGCAACAAGCGTACAGTAGTACAACGAGTACAGTAAATAGCATGGGTATCATGAATTTCTGATGAATCGCGGCCTGAGGGAGTTAGGGCTATGAGCAGTTTGTGATGATGAAGAGTGGGCAGAATAACGCGAGTCAATATGAAGTAATAGTCTGTGGGTTAGAAAAGGAAGCACGAGGCTTCCATGGCAGGTAGGGTGTGTTTAGCCGATTATCCAGGGTCGAAGTCGATGAAACTGTTGGTTGATATCCTAGCACGTAGAAGATACAAAAGAAAGTAAGTAAAGTTCCAAGGCATGTTTCAGACGAGAAGCGTACAATCGGGCGAGAGCTTGAAAACTACGAGCGAAGGTTGGGATCAATAAGAGCGGCGTCACCTCTTGGAATTAACCTACCTGAAGCGTCGTCTGAGATCTTTTGTGCCCGTACTGGTGATGTGGCTTTCGGTGACAAGTGTGCAGCGTAGCTGAAGAATACATACCAAATAATTCCGCATAATGTCGAGGTAGGTTCCGCGATCTCCCCAGCTAGTCATGTAATTCATGAGAGCCTATGAAAGCGACCAGAAAGCAGGTCATGTTCATGTAAGTGGTGAACCGGCTGCATGAAACTCACTCTCCCCAGGCCGCGACATTCGTGCGCCTCGAAGGCTCTTCGTTGTCCTTGCAGGCACTCAAACAGACCTGGAGCGACGTTGCCAGCAGTTGTTTCTCCCATAATAAGACAGCACTGACCACATCTGCGTCGCTTGACCTCTGGTGAACATTTGCATTCATATTTCGCGGCTTAGGCACACCGCGCGAGTCGTACTGTGGAGAAACACGTCAAGGCGAGTGATCTGTAAGGAAAACACACTGACATTTAAGGGGAGATCTGAGATGAGGTATAAGTCAGAGAGTAAAGGGTTTTCCAGGACGGCGTACCAAGAAGAGTCCCAGAGTGGCAGCACTACAAATGTCTTGTCAGTATGTCCTCGTACGGCAAAGGATCTAGCTCACGTCGAGGACAGCAGTCAGGCGACACCCACTCGGAAGGGGCCTGACCATTATGTCGTGCACATCCTAAATAACGACATCGATCAATGATTAGACTACTGCTTCTACTACTAGCTGTTGTCTGCAGCGACTTACTTCGTCGGCAATGATCCCAGGTGTAGTTGGACTTGATGAAGATTGTGGATCGCCCATATAGTCCATGGCGCACATGCCTGTTAGCCTTTTAGTGCGTTATTTCACCTCACGAAGGGAATACACGAACACTCGTCGACCCATCTGGCTCTCTCATGCGTGTCCTTAATTTGTGTAGCGTGTCCGGAAACTAGATTATTTTTGATGACTGGGTGTAAGTATGCGGGGGAATATGGGCACCCACAATAAAAGAATAGAGAGTCTCCGGATTGAGCACCTTCGACCAACGAATGCATAGCTGCAATCTGAACGATGTAAAATCAAGTGAAAACCGAGACAGTTTGTACGGAGAACTCACAATATTATCCTGGGTTGGTAGATTCTCGGGTTGCTCATCCGTAAGGACTCGTATGTTATTTCCCTCGAAACCAAAGTGTTCTGGAGGCGATATCAGAAAACAAGCGCTGCATCGTATCGAGAAGGTAAGGTGGTACGTTGTAGAAAATGCGCCATCTCTTGCGCGTCACGGGCACTCGACTTCAGCCTAAATTTGCGGTCCGGGTGTGTAGAGTAGCTTTGATCCCAATCTTTGGATGTCATGAAGATCAGCAGTTAACTTTATTCATTGTCAGCATACCAAAAGTGCTTTCTTGATCCCGGTGGCGCGGAGTGTGGTAGGGCTGTGTAGCATCCAGGGCGTGGAGTCGGTGGGCTTGGTTCAATTGTACTGGTAGTCTTGGTGTCCGTAGTAGTGATAGTGGTAATGGTAGATGCAGATGAGGGCCAGGCGAGCGGATTACTGGCAGCGTACAGCGTTCTTGGTCAGTAAGGTGTGGACTCCAGTAAGTCTGACTGCATACATTTGTGAAGGAGGACGACTGGGGCAATTGATGTGTCCCATGCCCAACACGAGGTGCGACGGATTCGAGAACCCGTGGACTCGAAATCGCATTCCCATTGGCCACTGATGGAGTATGCTTGGAGGAACAGAGGACTCGGAAAACTGGTGTTGAGGTATACGACAGGAGCAGTTGTGGTGAGCCTGGTTATGTCCGGCAGAGCACGTAGACTAATTTGACACATATTCGGAATGGCGCCAACGACTCCGGAAATATTCCTAGAAGGCAACATTGCTCAGCATCAAGACACGGGGAGGATCGGGTAAAGACCTTCTCTCCCAAAAAAAAAAAAAAAAAAAAAATAAAAAAAGACTCAACAAAAACAGAGCGACATACGTTTGGCGGATGGAACTTTGAGCTTGAAGCGCGAGAGGGAACGAGGGATAACGGAACTCTACGGTATGACGGAGCCGCCAAGCCACTTATCCTTAAGAATATTGAGGTGCCAGGACAAGCTGGCGAGATAATCCGGACGGTTCAGAGTGGCGAAGCTATCAGATAGCAAGGCGGGTGAGCTGAGTCCGGAGTGCGAGCCTGCGAAAACACGGCAGGCCGAGTGTAGCGATTAACGTGTCCCGTCCTCATCACTGAGGTGCGACGGGCCTGAGAACCTGCGGTCTCTCCGTATGGCCACTGGTGGGGTATGTTGGTGGAACAAGGGACGGGCATAGAAGGAAGGAAGAGAGCAGCCTCCAGAGCCGAGAATAATCCTAGAAGACGACACGTTCAGCGATAAACGTGGGAGGGGGCATCAAAGGTGTAGTCTCACGGTTCTGGACAGGAAGCTCGAGGCACAGGATGTCGGAACCAATCATAATTTGCATAGCACCGAGAAAGTTCTCCATGGAGTAACGGTGTTTCGTCACGGAGACTTTGAGGTGCGGAAGACGTCGATAACGGGGCTATCAGAAGCGATGTAGCCAAGATAGAACCTCAGAAAAACGTAAAAACTCACATCGCGTTTCAAAATGTCCGAGAGTGTAGCTACCCAAGCGGAATCTGTATCAGCGCTGGCGTTGCTGCGAGCGGACGACAGATCTTTCGAACGGGCGCATTCACTGTGATTAATAGAAAATTTGTGACACTGAAAGAGCTCACCAATCCTGGCGTTGTGAACTGTTGGCTTGAAGCTTCGGACGTGGTTTTAACACTTTATCTGGTCGGAGACCGTATAGTGACTGAGAGAAGATATAAGGAAATGGTGTATTGTATGGAGCTCTGACTTACACTACTGTAATGAAGCAGTGCCAAGTCATCATCATGAACAAGGACCATATCGCAGTTAGTACTAGGAGAGGCTTCTATAAGGATAATATTAGCACCGAACATGCAAAGAATTTTGGTCCACGGAACTCACTTCTGCGATGTATTCTAGGAGGATGTGAAGAGGATCCCGGTACTTTGAAATCCAAAATGAAGACTAGAAAACGCAAGATTATGGCGACTTTACCTCTTGTACAGTGGGTATCGACATGAGTTCCGCGTCTGGCTCCTCATCGTATCCCTCTGGGTCTGAATTGGGTCCTGCAGCCCCTTTAAGCCTCGGGGGTAATATCTTGAGCTTACGAGCGACGCGAAACCCTCGTATGAAAATGCATTGATCCTCTGGTAGGTTCTATGATAGCGCGAACGAGATCACGTGAAAGGTATTTCAGCGTTCATTGGCCAGCACAAGTTGCGTACCACCATACCTCGCCATCAGGTCCATAATTCAATACCACCCCTCGATTGCGCTCATGTGAGGATTGCCAGTTGAGAGTAATAGTATCGCCGTTGTGATCTACCTTAGCCCTGAATGACGCCTGCGCATCTTCCTGCCACCCGGGGAAAGCGACATTAGTCCAAGACCTCGCGCAATGAGTCCCAGTGACCAGAACGATATCTTCCATTCGGTCAATCCCCAGTCCAAGCTTCCGGGCCCACCGACCCAGCAGTCGATATGCTTAATTATCCACTTTCCGAAGTCCGCCACTCGCTACTGTATCTTCCCCCTTAGCCTGTATTGGAAGGCATAGTACTGCGCCTTGATGATTTGGGCAAGAAAAAGAGACCTCCCCTTCCTCTTGCGGCCTGAGACAATGTGAGCGGCAGTACATTTAAACCAGGTAATTCTAGTTACCCATTGGCCATGGATCCGATCCAGTCCCTGAGGTGACGCCAGCTGAACAAAAATTATGAGGACTAAGCTTGCTAATTTCGATATGATTTTCCATGTTGAGCGTCAGCTGTTCGTGGTACTCTGGAACACCAAAGTTGCGATGAGACGGGTGATCCGCAGGGGAGTAAACGTTGAAGAGACGGCGAAATTTGCCTTGGCGAATATAACCGACGTCGCCAACGGGCCACCGCGGCGGGATATAGATTCCCAGGACCTGGCTCCCAGAGAGCGTGTCCATAGGCAGGAAAACATCATCGCAAGGCCGTGGCGGAAGACATCATAGTGAGCCATTTGCGCCAGTGGTGGAAGAACCAAGAGAAGCTCCGAGTCGCGTAGACTCCGAGCTCCAATAAGACGAAAGTGAAGAGTGCATGGAGGGGCTCTGAGAGTCTCAGACGACATCGCCCTCTTAAACCTCTCCTGGGGCGCCTCTCTTACCCTTCCATGTGAAACCCCATGCCATAGCGTACCACCGCCTTTTTTTTTGGGGTTCATTTATATTCGAGGGCGGTACATATCACAAGGGCGCTCATACGTTCTGGAGACTACGAACCTGTGTTATACGTAAGAGTATTCACGTGCATCAAAAGTCGGGAACATAAAAAGCACCTCCCCTTGCACCTCCCAGAAGATGCCAACATTGCCAAGTAGGCTTAAGGATCAGCTCAAGTGAAAATAAAGCCGAAACAGAGAGAGGTCAAAATTAAAACGAGGCGTGAAAATAGATGTCACATTCAATCAAGACGACGTTCAACTCGAACTTGAAGTCGCAGGCAACAGCCTGAGGGAACTGGGTGAAGAGAGGCGGCGTATCGCTGACACATGAATAAAGTCGGACCTCGGAAAAAATCAATGGGCGCTTAGAAAACGGCGCTTTGCTTCCTCACCCGCTGATTTGTCACGGTAGGGTCTCCTTCAAGTTTCCATCATCACATTTGACGGATCTCTTAGTCTCAAGTGTTGCTACATTCACTGCTTACAGTACTATCAATTCCTGATTCCCATACCTCCTTTGTTACCTCACTCGACCTCACTTGCTTCGGCTTCCTATTCCTGACCTTCACGCGACCCAGGCAACGACGACCTCATGCACCGTGTACCAGCCCGGCAACAACGCCATCGCCCCACTCGGTGTACGCACTATTCTACTTGGCGTCGATATGGCCAGTGAGTTCAAAGACTTATTATATTCAAGCGTATTACCGCATCTGTACTCAACCCCAGCGAGTTGAAGCAAACGTTCGCCACGTAGCCCCCTCAATGCCCGTGCTTTGGAAGGTTCTCTCAATGGATATTGTTCGCGTGATAACCCCTTTTCGGGAATACGCTTTCACTCCCGGCATCGGGTTACAAGGTAGAAGTTGCGCAACTATGTCCGGTGTTCTTCCAGAAAATGGATGTTCTGTGATGATGATGACCCCGGGGTGCAGTATTTCGGACGGGACCTATGCTTCAGCATACCCCCTATGCACACGGGTGATTTTATGGAGGAAGAGCGCACACAGCATTCCGCTGAAATGACCCGTCCTGGCCGCACTAACAACGGTTTGTGACCTCAAGCGTTGCCCCAAGGACTGAGACTAACACTGTTCACAGAAATTTGGAATTGCTCCTAGGCTTGTCTACTCACGATGCTCTCGCGCGCTTCCTTCATCGTCGGATATCATGAATCCAGAGCTCCTGTATTCCCTGTGCATTTGACAGTTCACAATCAAGTTGAGCCCCTCTATGTATTCTATCTCATTTTCTACACTACACTCTTCGATATCGACGCCCTCTTTTTCGGCGGCAAATGACTGATCCGCATCGGCTACCCTTACATCCTCACCTATAGCTATCTGCCGTGCCTTCAATCCTCGAGATCTCGCCTTTGACACTTGAAACCTTACCTTGGTCCTCTGCTGCCTGTCATTGTCCTTGTTGCAATCTCGGTGGTGGTCGTGATTAAAGGAGTTCCTGCCTCTACCTCGAGTTCGGGTGGCATGTAGTCGGGTGGGGTGGCTTCTGACTAGATGGTGCGACTTTTCCTGTACTGTAAAAATATCGGTGGGCGGGACGCAGTTGGTGGCTAGATAGTCTTAATGATTAGGTGAGGTACTGTGGGTTACGATATGCCGGAAGAGGTACGCAATGCGGTGCACATGTGCGCGCTGAAGCGCTGACGACTCAAGATACAAGTGCACGACTACCATAGATTACGATCACCTCAGTTTCTAGTTGGTTAGTTGTTTATTTCTTCCGTCAGTAGATGACTGCATCACAATATAGCACTGCCTGTACTGTACTGCATGTATCGCTAATCGGTATGATCTAGAAAAGGGTGCGCCGAAATGGGACATCCAAGTTCCCACGATGGATTGCTGGGCGGCACTTGCGCAGCATAGGCGTGGTCCCGGAACAAGGACCCGGGCCTCTGTTCACCTCATTTGCAACTTTGGTTTAATGGGGCACTGCATCCGTAACCAACATGTAGTCTCAAATGATGGGCTATGTACGAACGTGCCTTACAATAAACCCCTTATAGTAGTAAGTGTTTTGAGTTGACAATTTACTATGGGTCTCAAGTTTTCCCGACAGTCTCTCAATGGCGCACTATGATATCTTTCGCGACCAACTGGAATCAAGTATCCTGCCTTCGGCCACGCCCTGTGGGAACCAAATCCCGGAAGACTGTACTCTCCCGTGGAGGTTGGCGACGTCGGTTTCATTCGCGAAGGCAAATTCCACCGCCTATTCAATGCCCTACTCCCCGCAGACCATCCATCTCATCAAAGTTTTGGGGTACCGGAACATTATGAACCACTTCAGCCAAGTGTGGCGGACCATATTGACGGGTGGAGTGCTGAGTCCCAATGATTTCTGCCTTCCTATGGGGTCACCGTGGCGTCTGGTGGATTGGACGTATTTGCCAGAGAGTAATCCAGTCACACTTTTTATACTTTCCCATCACTGACATCTCTTCAGGGCCAATAGGCGCTGCAGACGTCTCATTTTTATGCGCAAGGAAGTCTGGTGCCGTATTATCCCTTCCGGTGGCAGCTCAACGTGAGGACACTATCGCCCGGGGTGATTTCGCAAAGTGGATAACTAGACAATATCTACTCTTGGCTGGCTTTCACGCGACGTCTCGGACTGGGAATAGAACAGATGGAGGACATAGTTCTAGTCACTGGGCGTCATCGCACAAGGTCTTGGACTAATATTGCATTCTACGAGGGTCCAGCGGCCGCACAGGTATCCTTTGGAGTTCGGGTCACTGACGATGTCAAACACTACTAGCGTCAACTGGCAAGTCTCGCGCACGCAAATTCAAGGAGGCGATGCTGAGCCAAGGCCCAGCGGTGAGGTATGTGGCGGTGTTTGCAAGGGCCAACGAATACTGAAAGCTTCGACGTGTTCCATTAGGACTTACCTGAGGACCAATGCATATTTGTCCGAGGGTTTCGCGTGGCACGTGCCTTCAAGCTATTCCCGAGGCTCAGAGGAGCAGCGGGATACGCTCCAGATCCAAGCGGGCCCGACAGTGAGCCAGAGTTGGAAGTGGTATCAATGCCAAGTTTTGCAAAGGTAATTTTACTCTTTCTGAGTTCCTAGCCTGGCCTTCATCCTATCTTTGAAAGTACCGAGATCCTCTACACGTATTATTAGAATACATCGCCGGAGTGAGTACCGCGAATTCACGTTACGGCGACTTCGCTTTGAGTTTCCCACGCGACCATATCTAATGTGGATGCATTAGCGGGCCCCTGATTGCGATTTGGTCCTCGTTCACGACGACGACTTGGACCGACTTCGGAGAATCGGTGATGGGACTGTGAGTTGGATCATGGATAACTTGTAGGCATTATTATTGACTCTGTTTATGTCTGCAGTCTCTAGAACCCTCCAAGCAGACGCACTAGTGGGTTGCCTCCAAGGTCCGAGCCGGAGATCGCTCAGGTTGCGTATGGTGAGCGCCTTCCGAATCCATAATCCTCCCATTATTTTCATAGTAAGGGCACCACACAAAAGATCCGTTGTCTTCGGAAAACAACACCCCGAGAACAAATACGCGGGGCTCGATGGTGGCGTTGTTTTCCGAAGAGTTCAGCAGCTGGGGTGGGTCTTTTTGCATTTCACAATGGCAGGATCGCTTCCCCCCAAGTGCCACAACTCATTTCGGCCCTGTTCTGGTGTCACCTTCCATCCATACAGAAGCCCAAACGCGTTCTCCCGCCCCCGTTGCTACTCAGATGGCCTTCCATCGACCTCAACCCCGACGACGGTTTCAACTTCAATCGCAACCGTTCCAACTGCAGCCGCAGCCGCTCGTGGACGAGGCGAAGAAACGTTTGGCTCGAGAACTCTTCTTGCACAATAGACGGCCTTCTCCTAACGTGACGTCAAACGTGACGACCTTAGCCGTCTCTCGAGCGTTTCTACCACTACCAGCATATCTTCCGAAATGCGCGCGCTGTCGCTGATGAGTGCCGCGTCCAGTCAGACGCGTGCCAGCGCATATTCTAGTCTTTTCGACTCGCCTCCCTTCTTGATGTCAGTGCTTTTTTTATACCTTATCTCTCGCTACTATCGACAATTCTGAAACTACCCACCGCACAGCCCCCCATGGTCCCATCCTCCCAGGCACACGCCATCGTATCATCCTTCGACACCTCACACGAATACATTCTGACGTCCTCGTGGAGAGACTATGCCACCGTCTTCGTCGTGAGCCGTGCTCCCAACGTCTTGGACCCCCCTCTTTTGCACTTTGGAGACGAATTAAAAGGTCGTATTGTAATGCGTATTGATAGTCTCAGCGATATGCGGATCATGGAAGTGGTGGTGAGTAGGTTTCCTGACTGCAGGGATCCGAACTGAGTCAAGTATTTGCAGTTTCAGGTGTTCGAATCCGACCCCGTCATTCCGTCCTACGAGACGAAGCGTGTCAATCTTGCCCAATCAGGTCGACGAATCTTGCATATCGGTTGGTCAATTTAGTTGGCCCTTGTTATCTCACCCCCGCCCGTTCTATCCTCGTCTTCAAGCACTACCACAGCATCAGGCAGCTCTGATTCCTCCCTTGGACAATATATGATCCGCGACCATCATGACAAACCAAAAGTTCAACTAATAGTTACGTTCTGTCGTCACGGACGTCTCACTCGCAATCTTGTGTTCGTGTCCCTTCCTTTTTCAATGAGTACTTTCTTACAGTAGGCTCCGCCCGCAGGTTGAGGCAGCCAATCCATTACATTCCACCGCCAGATCCCGTAACAACACCGCCTCCTCTGATCCCAACCAACCCCCCGACTGATCCATTCGTGGATCTGCCTGGTCTTTCCGTGGATCCGTCCTGGGCACAACAGACATTCCCAGTGATACTTGTGAAGGGCGTCATGTTTCATCAGCTCCAAGTCGAGGTCACATGCAAGGTAGGTATCAAATACTAAATTTGGCTATCTCAGCTGACCTTCGTCGATAATGTTTTTAGCTCGTTGTACCAGTAGGCTATGCGCTGACCTTTTTATGTTGGTACTTTCGCTTATTCTTGATTACCATAGGTTTCGCACCCAGTTAGTGATGTCATCCCTCTCCACCTTGTCATGACAAGCGAAACTCGTGAAGCGCTTGACCTGCTCGCGGTATCAAACGCCATCGACGTGCGGTTGCTCAAAGTCATGGCATTCGGAGAAAATGCAGCCAATATCGACCCCTTCACTCTGAGAAAACGCTACTCGTTTCACCACCGTACGGATTGGGCTGCGAAAGCTCAGTGGGAGGCCAATGCTCCTCCCCAGGAACTTCCTACGGATGACGAACACCCCCGGGCCCGTTGGCGCATCAGGCTTAACGGAATGTTCCATCGGGACCAGAGCGTCAAGATGAGCGAAAGCTTTGAACAGCCAGGCATGGCGCTCATGGTGCGTGGTTTTGACGCAAATGTGGATCTCGCGCTCACAGATTCCTTACACAGTACTTTGTGTGCCTCTTCCCGTTTCGTTCAACAGACTTTCTCCCTGGGACCGACCCGGACAAGGAGCTATTAATGGGCAAACTCCCGATTACTAGGCAGAGTTGAATCGATTGGCCATAGATTTTACGGTTGTATGTATAGTTCTCCCTCTGGAGTTGAAGGCATTGCGCACCACACGGGAGCTTTTTTTGGAACCATATTTACTCCGGGACAGTACGTAGTACAATGCCGGTCATCGCTAGGACATTTATATATACTTATCGTAGAGAGTTCTTATGTGCAGTTGGGTTTAAAGACGTTGGTATGATGGCACCCCCCAGAGGAACCGCGTAGCTCAGCCGAAGCTGTATGGGCGCTGTCACTGCTTTGCAAAACTCTGAAACGTCGATATCTGCTCTCTATGTCGCGAGTGTCCTTCGGGATGTAATTAGGATACTGACGAAACCAAACCTCAACGTCTAGCTGCGAAATATACATAAACCCAGACACGGGCTCAATTTCCCAGCCGGCCCCGTAGCCACGTCAACAACCCCTTCGTGCCCTCACGCTCCCACACGCGCCGCGGAGGCACACGGAACCTATTCGACAAATCAGCACATCGCTCAAGCTCACAATCAAAAGGCTCACAGATTGCCATCCACGAGGAAAATGTCGAGCGGCAGCAGCCCCAGCTCGCCTGCGAGCACCGCGATCGAGTTCTCCCGCACGTCCAGCTCCTCCAGCGTCCATCTCTTGCGGCGCTCGTTCCCGTCCCCATCCTCAGCGCCGAACACCGCCTGCGCGAGCTCGCGCAGCCCCTCAAGCTCTCCAATCTTGTTCCCACACAGGCACAAACGGCGCAGCCCCGCGCGCCGCACGCCACCTTCATCCGCCTTACTGGCGAACAGCAGCTCCTCGAGCACCTCACGCGCCAGCGCGGGGCCAGTCAGGTTGTTGTACGCGAGCTCCAGGTTGCGCAGGCTTGGGAAGAGCCGCGCGAGTACACGCAGCGTACCGCCCTCGGCCGCGTCCGCGCCGGGGACGGCGTTACTCAGCGCGCAGCCCTCGAGGTTGAGCGTCTCCAGTTGCGGCAATAATGGCCCGCAGTTGTCGCCCGCAGGTAAGACGAACGCGGGCTCAACGCGCCGTCCGCGCAGGTCGAGCACGCGTAGCGTGTCCGCGAAGGACTGAGGTGCGATCAGCGCGAGAGGAAGAGTCGCGCGCGGGAGCGGGTCCTTGGAACTGGCACTGGCTCCGGGCCGCACGGACCGGCCAGTGGAAGGAGGGAGCGTTAGCGTGAACGAGCGCGCGTCCCAATAGCGATCTAACGCCTGAGGAGCATCTGTAGCGCTTGCGGCAACGGCCACATCATCAACTGCGCGCTGTGCGGCCTCCGCTCGTGCACGGCGTTGCGCACCCTCAGAGAGCAGACCCTGTTCTGCGTCGACCTCCCATTGTTCCTTGGCGACGGGCTGAGGCGGCGGCGGCGGGGGTGGCGCTGCGGCAGATGCGGCAGACGCAGCACGGAGATTTGCACCACTTCGCTTCTCGAGAAGGCGCTGGGCGTGGCGTTCTGCCTCGATCTCCCACGCCTCACGGACGATGCGCTTGCCGACGGTCACTGCGAGGGTACCCGCGGGTACCGTACGAGGGTCATTGATAGATGCTTCAAAGTCGATGGTCTGAGCCACGGCAGAGAACGCGGCGGAAACAGATTCTCTCGTGACGCGCGTTTCTTCTAGGTCAAGGACGGCCAGTTTGGGGAAGGGCCGGGCGTTTGCAGGAGAAGAAAGGAGAGATGTAGGGAAGGATGTGTCATCAATGTCGCACTTAGACATGCGTAACTCGACGAGCTGAGTGACAGCGCTTAACGAGGTGAGAAGTTCCGCAAACGTCGGCAAGGGGGTTGTATGTGAGGTTAAATGACTTCAAGTCCTGTGGAATCCCATGGCTGTGAATCGCTGAGGCCACGATCTTGTTGTGCGACGCGTCCAGAGAGGTGAGGTGCGGGAGCGGACGTGTTGCTCTCACAATCTCCGGAGCCGAGTAAAAATCGCTTGAGCGTCTGCTTGGCGCCGGTATCTTCTTTGTGGGGTCAAAGGGCATGTTGAAAGGTAGGGTAGTAAGAGAATTGTGGGAAATGTCGAGTACGGAGAGCGAAGGAAGAGCAAAGAAAAGTGTTGGGAGGGAGGTCAGTGCGTTGTGCGAAAGATCAAGGTTGACGAGGGAGGTTAGGTCTGCAAAGCTCTCCGGGAGTGACACAAGACGGTTATGTTGGAGCTATGGGGTAAGTTTCAGCCAACTTGTTGCGAAGAAAATCGGACACACGTACGTCAATGGTTTTGAGAGAGCCAAACAGAGAGATCTCATGCTGTATTTCAACGATCTGGTTATTCCGTGCACGTAGGAACGTCAGATCTTGTTGGTCGTACCAGGTCGTCGAATTTGAAGTAGCCCTCCTGGATGGTTTTTCTGGCAAAGGAGGTTCCTCTGGCACGCTATAAAGCTTTTCAGGTGTTACAGAGAGATGTATCTCGAATAAAACTGAGGGGAGACAAGGGAGGTCGCGTGATGCGATGTTGAGCGAACCTTCCGGTCTTAGAGGGTAAGCGAAATGAATGACGATGACCAATGGAGCACACACCTGAACTACGCGCGCGCTCTATGGTTTCACGTACGGAGAGCCGACCAAGGTCGTCATCGTCTGCCGTAGCAGCCCCCCAGGTGGATGGCGAAGCATCCTCGATACCCGCCGAACTAACGTGCGTAGCAGTAGATTTCTGAGCAGCGAGCGCTTTCTTCGCCTCTGCGCGTTTGAGTGCAATGGCTTCCTTCAAACTCAGAGCAGGTGCCTTTGAGGGAGTAACCGGCTCTTGTTCGGTTGGCCGAGAACGGGGAGGTGCCTTTGTGGTAGACTTGGTTCGTGTTCGGTCAGACGGAGGTGGTTGCGCGGACGAGGAACCCGAGGGCTTTGCGTTGGAAGATATGGTGCGAAGCCGACCTGAGGGAGATTTCGGTACTCGAAGGGTGGAAGGCGAAGCAGTCACCAGTGGAGGAGGGTCAGTGACGCGAGCACTGAGCAGCTGAGAGTTTGCGAAGCGCGGGCTCGCGCTCGAAACAGGTAGACGAGATCTCGCGGGCTTTGGAGAACTCGAGCCGTTTGAAGAGGGAACAGAGCGGTTCATCGTGGTAGAAAGCAAGGGCAAGAGGCAGCAACAGTCGATTGACCCCCGAACGTGGACTGTGAAATGGCCGCCCGTCGGCTCGGCTCGCGACCGGGCGGTCATTTCCTTTTTTGGTATCCCAATTCAAAACTCCGCCAGAGCCACGGCCAACCCAATCGAATAGTCGACCGACCACGAAGCGATATCGTGCAAGTCGTTAGACGCTACTGCACAAGGTGAGCATGACTCTGCCCTCCCGAGTAGTCGTTTCTGTAGCGTTGGGGAGGACCGGGTAGGGGAAAAAGGGCTGGATGCGCAAATCTCTGTTCGGATGGTTGTTGACCAGAGCTGGACACAGTGCAATGGTGACTCCAGTCCAATCCTATATCCTGACGACCTTTTTCAGGCTCCCTCCCCACCAATTCTCAATTTCCCAGCATGATCATTTCTAAGGAGAACAAACGCGTTATCTACCAAAATCTCTTCAAGGGTGCGCTACCTCCCCTACCTGCTCACTTCCATCGCTCATAGTCACTCACATATACAGAGGGTGTCCTCGTAGCAAAGAAGGACTTCAATGCTTCCAAGCACGAGGAACTCGAAGTTCCTAATCTCGAGGTCATCAAGGCGCTCCAGTCGCTCACCTCCCGCGGATACGTCAAGACCCAGTTTTCATGGCAGTGGTACTACTACACACTCACCCCAGAGGCGTTGAGTACCTCCGCGAGTGGCTCCACCTTCCCGCAGAAGTCGTCCCCGAGACACATCGCAAGCCCGTTCGCGCCCGTCCTGCACAGGCGCGCCCCGGTGGTGGTGGTGAGGGTGCATACCGTCCTCCTCGTGGTGATCGCGATGATTACCGCCGGCGTGACGACGGTGGAAAGAAGGATGGCGCACCAGGCGAATTCCGCCCGCAATTTGCTGGCGTTGGCCGTGGTGGTCCTCGGGAGTGAGTACGTATGCGTGATTATGCGGATGCGGGGGACTTGGGGCTTGCATATGCATTCAAAAACATGTTCTACGTTCCCACATGACCTTCTCGTTGTACTGATTGTCGTTAATACGCACATCCTTCTCCAATGGACCGCGAAAGTGCTTTTAGTGACGGTCAAAGATTTGTCGAAAACATAAGCGAAGACGCTTCAAGTTGGGTAGCAAAAATGCCAGGACCGTGGATTGAACACGGGACCTCCAGAATGCCATGTGCACTTCAGTCTGTTGCTCTCCCAGCTGAGCTACCCCGGCAGTCCCATTTCCTCTTCCAATTCACAGAGTCGACCGAGCATTCCACTTGTCTCGCTAATTTGACAGTGTATCTATCATTTTCACGTACTTCTTCCCAGCACACGACTCACCCTTACGACGAGATACCCTCGGATAGCCCCTTCTCGCTCAGCAGAACCACCCGCAGCCGCCGCAGCGCCTCGTCTACCTGTTCCTCCTCCAAAAGACTAAACGATGCACGCACATAAGCCGTACGCTCTCCGTTTGGAAAAAACACGGTGCCAGGCAGCGCGAGGACGCCGCCGCCGAATGCTTTGGTCTGGATGATGCTCCCCGAATCTCCGCCTTCGCCGAGCAGGAGCTTGAACCTGAAGGTGCCGTTCGCCATCAGCGAAGCGACGTAGACGGTATTTTAAAAAAAAGCTTTACCAGAAGAACATTCCGGCCTCTGGGGTGTTCCATTCCGCGAGCCCGTGGAGGTGCCGCTGCATGGCCGCCTCAAACACGTCCCGCTTCGCGCGATAGAAATCCGCAACTTGGCGCACGTGCGCGAGGAAGCCGTCGCGGCCCCACGCGCGCAGGAGGGTGACGACGATCGCCTGGGCGAAAGACGAGGCCTGCAGGTTCGCCGTGGCCGTCTGGGGGAAAGTTCAGTTCACATGGGTAGCTCCCGAAGGTTGTGTGTGCTTTACGTGTTTGTCCATCGCGTCGAGCAGCGGCGTGGGGCCTGTCACGAACCCGATGCGGATCCCGGCGGAGATGATCTTGCTGAAGCTGTCGAACCGCAGCACGCGCCCGACGCTGCGATCCCCGGTTTGGGCCTCAAGCGTGAAGTACGACGGGATCCGCGGCTGCGTGCCGAAGTACATGAAGTAGTACGGGTCGTCTAGAGATAGAAGTCGTTTTGTGACCGAAAACGTGGACGCGTGTAAGCACCTTCGAGGATCAGGATGTTATGTTTCCGTGAGATGTCTAGAACCTCCTGGCGGCGCGCGAGCGACGCCGTTGCTCCCGTCGGGTTGCATCCGTACTGTTCCACAAATCAACATGTGATTGTTATCTCTTCGATGGTAAAATGCGCACTGGAATGGTATAAAGGACCCTAGGCTTGGGCTTGGACGAAGGCCAGCTGTCCAAAATGTTTCGAAGAGATTGCGAGACGATCCCGTCGGCATCGGTCTCAACCTCTGCAACCGATAGACATCATCCGAGATGATAGCGTCGAGGTCACGGTGACACCCAAACGCACCTATCATATCGCAGTGTAACGTCTCGAACATAGGAATAACGCCCCTGATCTACGTCGTTAACGCCCGAGGTCCCAAAGAGCACCGCCGAGGCGTACGCATAGACAGGCTTCTCGATCAAGACAGGATCTCCTGGGTTCACGAGTGCATGTACAGCCTGGACACGCCGATACGAGTCAACCAGACGGGCCAGCGCGTTCAGATAACAAGCTCGCCTTGTAAATCGCGTCCTGCGATCCCGCAGTGACGCTGATCCTCCACCCTTCCTCGAGCCGCCTCCGCCCATGCTCCAGCTCTTGGAACACCGTCAGCCACTCGACCATTGGCGGGATCCCGCTCGTAGGCGCGTACTGCAGGCCCATCGCGAGCAGCTCGGAGTCCACTTTGAGCTCCATCTCCTCGGCGCCGGAGGCCGTCCACGTGCGGAGCGGTGAACTGGACGCCGGTGAGCGGGAACAGCGCGGCGTTGGGCTTCCCCGCGAGGAGCGAGATGACGCCGGGCGTCTGTTCGAGCGGGAAGAGCCCGCGGACTGCGCGCGCGCGTCGTTGGGTATGGTACTAGGGGGAACTGCAGGGAGGCGACGTACTGGGACTGGGTTTGCGCGCCTTGGCGGCTTGCGAGAGGAACGATGCGTAGAACGAAGCAGGAAGAACGTCGATCTTCTCCGCGATCGGTAATAGTACGGTTACGATCCCGTAACACGGCAGATACTGCTAGACTGACGCACCCTACCTAGGCCTTCACTAGGACCTGTCTCATTGGGAGTGCTGGTGCTCTCGGGTGAGTTTGCCATAGTCGATTGCTTGTTGGCCCAATGTTGCCAGTGAGTCCGGTTGGGCATCCGATATGATCATCACGCTTTCCCGTCGATCCCCGAGTCGTTTGTCCCATGGCTGTCTAGCGGTTTTTTTTTTCTTCATAAGTTGATGTATCCTTGATTGGAGCAGTAAGTATATGGTCTACAGAAAGTTCAAAACTAATCACCATCGGTAACCGGAGAATATTCACTTTGTACTATCACTAGTAGTACAGAAACTACGAATACAAACTCCACGTCATCATGACAGTCACACCGGAGATGCTATCAACTTCAGACCCATCTCGGGGAGACTGGAGACAAAACCGAAACGACATCACTATCGAGGGAAGAAAGGAAGTATAAAATAATGGGTTCACAGTTGGGTGCAAGCCGTTTACCCACTGTAGTGCTCCATCCGGTATCTGGTTCTGGTTCGCGCTTCAGAGAGACCGTGAAAGACCGGACTGAACCGAACTGCTGCATTCCAGGACTCGCATCTTTGTCATTGCGTCACCGGGCTCTGTTGTATTGGGATTTTGATTCATTACACCCCAGATCTACTTGATGCTCACGCCACCTTGAGCACAATGGCTCACTACGACATCTTTCGCCACCACCTCTTGGCCAAGTTTCCTGCATATGCCCTTTGGGACCCAAACCCAGGGAATCTATATCCCTTGCACGAGTCCGAGTCCCTGAAGGTCTTGCTGGTAATTGATTGGTCGGGAATGTAATCAGATCCTCGATTCTCGACTTTGGAGACCTAGCTTGGACTTGGAGCCGCGGCTTTTAGCCGGGCCAGCAATCGCAAACTTGGCAAGCACCGGCGCTGTCCCCGACTCCGAGTCGACTTTCTTTGCGACTTTCTAGCTCTTGCCACCAGCATGACATTGGTCTCTCACCAATATTAGAACCTCGTTCTAGCCTTAAAGTTTCATGTTCTATCCCTGATGGTTCAGTGGAAGTCTGGCAGGTCCAATCATACGTCGCTCGGCGAGTCGGCCGCGTACTACCACTAGTAGCACGCTACTCCCTATTAACTGAATTTGATAATAATTTCGGTCACAACTGGGACCAATTAACTCGACACCCCAGGACAGATCCCACCTTGGATCCCACGCGAGCCTCGAGCCTCGAGCTCATGTTCTTCGAGCTCGTCTTTATCACCATGTAGGGACTCAGACAGTGCCCTGGGGGTACTGTTAGCCTTGGCGAATAATACGACACCTACCATTGGCCAAAATTCCCGAGGACGCGCCCCCTCTCTCCCGCTCCACCCTCCTCTATGTCGCTGCCACCATTTCTATCATCGTTGCCACCGGTATCAACATTCTCGTCAGGCAGAAGCGCGACAGCAGTCAGGCTCCCCGCCGCCTCCGTGTGGTAGAAGGGGCGGGCACAGGACCAGGACTGCATTTGCTCCCTACCCCACCTCGTATACAGTAGTACAGTATAGTAACTCGTCCGTACGCGCCCATTTTGACCCTTTCTTTGATCGTAACGTCAAATATTGCCTGAACAACTGACAATAATAACTGAAACGCGCCAATTATGAGCTCAGTGCGACACCTTTTTTTTTTTTTTGAATCCATTTTGTGCGCCTGAGGACACTTGGTCCTATGTAGCACTACGCTTTGACTGTAATACGCGTCCGATACTCTCCGCTTCTCCAGTGCGACACACATTCTCTCTCCATGTACGTCGAGAATCGTATTGGTTATGGCAGTAGTCGCTTGGTTAGGGGCAAATTGAATCCTTCACGAACTACATCAGGGTCAACGGCAGCTGTGATGGCCTTACATCTTGCACATGGCGTAAATACCCTGAGGACTCGCTCGAGCTAGTTCTTCGCATAACAGGCGAATCAGATCGCTATGGGATTATCGCCATTGGCCGCTAATCCATAGGCTTACAGTACCATGCATACGTTGTAAGGCTAGCCTTCGGGCTGAGCCCGAAATCGTTCACTTTCGGACACTCGATCACCTCGGCCACGCGACCCTTTGTTTACGCTTCATTCCTCTTTTATGTTACCCTCTATCTCCTTTTACCTTGGCTTTAGCTACAGGTATCTTTTGTATATAATCTCTTACTTCCTGCTGATTGTACTCAGCACTTGTATTGCCAACTTTTCCCCCTTAACTCAGTGTGAATATCCCGAAGTCTGGCCAGACGCGCGCACTCGAAGGACACATTCCCACTTCCTCTTACCCCCTTCCTCTTGGAGTGGAACACCTTCGCCTTCGAACTCACCTAGGAGCCTCACGTCCTTACGACGTGACGGCGTATAACTCTGTAACCAGTTGGTCTGGCGGGTTTGAGGCACCTAGATCAAGTATGTACATCAGTGCAGTAGTTGCTCGAGGTCAGGTGTCCCGAGACCTGTCACCTACGGGGCCCAGCGTCAGCAAACGATGACACTGAATAGACACAAGACTGGCGGACGCACAGGGTCCCATCCGGCAATGGCGGAGAATCCATTAGTATTGCAGCCCGGGTTCGAGCCAGACACGATGTCATTGAAACCGTTGAGGCCGTCGTTATAAAGCCAGGGGTTCAGAAAGCCGAGCGGGGGCATGCCTTGCGAAAGTCGATGGTCATTAAGTAGGGAGATAATTCCCGCCACGATCTGTACTTTGGTGGTCAGCGTGAAGCTCGAGGATGGACGGCGCAGAGAGGAGGCGAGGAAGGAGAGACGCACTGGCGTTGAGCAGCTTGTTCCTCGCCCGATTATCTCCCGTCCTCTGTAGAAAAACGGGATTCTCATCGCCTGGGCGGCAATATCTGGGATGCCACGGCCAGAAGGGCTGCACAAGTTATAACGCGAGAATAGGTCAGATCAGGTCGCGGGAAGCGGACGCACTTATAGAGGCCAGAATACTGCCGGCCCAGGCCATTGAAGAAGGTCGGCACCGCCTGCCGCTGGTACAACGGGCGCATAAAGTATTCCGAGAAACCGCCCCCGGAAAGGCTGGCTGCGACCTCTGGCATGAAGCTCGTTGTTCCGCCAACGGCAGTGACGTAGGGACCTACAAATGTGTGACCATGTGGTGAGCAGCCTTTACCCGCGCTTGTGTACTGGCAGAGCAAAAACGCCACACGCACAGGTTGCGGGGAAGGAAGGAGTGAACCGGACGGCGCCGTCGTCGGTCTTGCAGGTCGCCTTCGCCGACACCGTGGTCGCCGCTTGAGAAGAGGACACTTGCACCACGCGCACCGAGCTGTGCGAAGAGGTCGCATATCTGGGTCGCATATTCCATCGGATGTAGCTTCTCATAATCGCCATAAGACGTGGTGATCGTCTGCGGGACGCTTGGCCGACTGAGGAGGGCGTCCAACCAGGCGAGGAAAACATCGCCGTTCTCCGAAGCCTGTATGCTGTAGAAAATGTGCGGGGGTTGGGTATGACATTCCCTCGCTGAGCTGAAGGTCGACGTTCGCTTCCATCCCAGGGTTATTCGGGTCGTATCCGGCGCCGTTGTACAATTCAACGACATAGGTAGCATCGATCCCGTCGGGGCGGTATTTGCGCATGAAC
Organism: Lactarius hatsudake; assembly: GCA_024734325.1. Classification (NCBI taxonomy): domain Eukaryota; kingdom Fungi; phylum Basidiomycota; class Agaricomycetes; order Russulales; family Russulaceae; genus Lactarius; species Lactarius hatsudake. The sequence goes on along the minus strand of JANSJP010000221.1, from coordinate 75,146 downwards.
GAAGTAAGGTCCGCTGGGTTCGGGTACTGCTCTGCAAATCCCGTAACCCCGACCACGTTTCTGTCCGTAGCACTGGGCACGTAGGCAAATGTGCTATACAGCCAGCGCAGGAATGCCGGCGTTACGGTGGTAATACGGCGGTTTGGCGGTATCTTCACGGGCTCTGCCGGTGGCGACTTACCCAGCCCCACTGCTGCCACGCTGGAGCGCTTGTGCGGTGTCTGCCACTGCGTGAGTGGGGAGGAAAAGAACGTCGTAGGTGCCACAGTCTGCACATGCCCATGCAGCACTACAGGAAGCGAGTACCCAAGTGTACGGATAATCGTCTCATTCGTTTGGTGTGCGTGTAGAGCTGGTATGACGCCCCGAGCAGGTCGTTGGCTTGGGAAACGGACGCCCCGGTGACGGTCAGAAACTGCCGCCATGTGTCACTGAGATTGAGGAGGAAAGTACACGGTGGTGCTCGAGCCAGGAATGGACGAGTTGGACAGTATATGGGTGGGGAGCGACAATATCAGCGACTTGCTCCCTAGACAAGTACGCGCCATATCTGTACCGGAGAAGCAGCACACGTGAGAACATGCGTAACGAAGGCATTGTGGAGGAGACGTGCCTTATATGCCCAGGATCGCTGACCTCATTGAGTGCGTCTACCAGGGCATTCTCGCGGTAGGGCTTGAGCGCGATGTAGAGATCGATCATGGTGTCGGCTGGCGGGACACCCAGGGAGACCCAATTCTCCGGGATAGTTTTCCAAGAGTGTTTCGAGCGCATATGCTCCCAGCGTGATGTCGCAAGACCGTCAAGAGGAACAGCGGAGAGAAGGAAGAGTACAGGGATGCAACGGTAGTGCATGGTTACAGGAGGTCTCCGAGACAGTACTGCACAACGACTTGTGAGGTTCAGAGAAGGCAGGAGGGTCAGTGAGCGGTGGGATCTCGGGACTGGGAGACCTTATGGTGTCTCAGCATGGTAACAGATCTCGATATGTAAATGGATCCCCCCCAAAAAAGAGAACTCGAATGGTACTAGATTGGAGATTGGGCTGTTTTTGGTACCGGTCAATGAGGCGATCCTTGACAGAATAATTAGGAATGGCGTAGTCCAGTATGACAGGAGTGCAACAGGGCGAAGGCTCTGCGACGACTCGGAACCTTGGCGACATCAGCCAAAAAAAAAACACGATATCATTCCGCGGATTGTGTTAAAAAGCGCAGAGACGCCGAGAGCCTTGAGAACGGACCAGAGAAGAAACTGGAACAGATGTTGGAATTCAGCCCAGATGGGCACATCCGACAAACCGGGCTAGACCGATCGTATCGTACAGTGCCAGTCCGCGTGTATGACGTCGCGCGTCACTCCTCTCCACTCCACCACCACTGGCAGACTACCCTCAGAGTGGTCGGATCTCGGATTCATACACTCTATAGGGCCCCCTCGCTGACTTGGAGCATAGATTTTGCGTAGTTACCACGCATCTCACAAGCACTGGGCAATCATTCGGATTCATTCCTATGTGAGGACTCATTAGCAGTCACAAGCTCTCACTCGCCGCCGCATCATAGGTTCGTTGCAGGCTGGAAGTCGCAACTTCACCTCGGACATGTAAACCCTCATGGGCCTCAACCTCAACCAAGGAGTATTTCATCATATCTTCATGATTCCACTGGGTTTCTATTCAGTTGCGCTTAAGATAGTAAGGCGGCTGCCTCAATAATCATCTCGTCGTAGTGCTTTGAAGTCTCGGACTTGAGTGCGTTGTGGACATCGTGCAACCAACTCGAAGTCCATTCCACGCTTTCGGAGTTATACATACAAGTTGATACCCCTGATAGGCGATACGTCGCTGCCTGTGTAGGTGACCCGTAGGTCTCGCTGGACTCCCGCTGATTCGAGCCGTTCATCGACTACGGACGGGGCCCGGATGATTACCGTGTGCGTAACACCACACAACTGAGTTACCACACACCACACTAATCCCACTGCACAACGGCCCGGGCGTCACGCGCACAAACCGTTCTCGGCAAAGAGCCACTGGGCGCCTTCATTATGCGGGACAAGCGCGTGAACGCGTGCCAAACGCCTTTTCTCCTCCGCTTTGCTCGCACCGACACAGAATTCCCTTCTTTCTCTCTCCTATAGCCGATACGGCTCCTCCATCGTGAACACCGGTCCGTAAAACTGAAAGATGCAATGCGAGATGGTGTCCGTCATGAACGGCGCCGTTTCCCTCAACGCTCCGCTGCCGCTGTTGCCAAGGACGAGGTTAGCGAGGTCGCTGCGTTGGTGGGCCGCGCGAAGCGAGTATATGATGGCGTCATTGGGCCTCAATCAAGGCCTCAGTTGCAGGACATGCCAGCGCTGTGCGAGGTCCTCGTAAAAGAAAGACGAGCAATCGCGGCTTTCGGCCGCTTCGCTGGGGGTACCGCGGCGGCCCGGATCCGGGACGTGTTTGGCCCACGTGTGCTTGGCGTCGGACACGGTCCCATCGGGGAAAGGACGGTGTTCTAGAACTGGATCACTGGGCCAGTTCCCCATCGTCGCCCATCTGAGAGATATATTCTGTGTGTCGAACCCTATGCCCAGAGGCTTCGATCTTAGATCTGGTCAGACGTGGACTTTGATGTGGAGATTACTACAGTACTACCCTCACTTACTGAGAGCGCCTCTGTCTGGGACCCTGGGTATTACTCGTTCGTACTCTACTGGGCCTTCAGACACCTTCTGACCCAGCGGACCTCCATACTGTTCCAAAGATCGTCGTACTTGCTACCAGCACTCAGCTGAAGCCGGCGCACATCTGGGCATTGAGGTATTTCAAATCAGAGACATGTCTTCCACCCCCTGAGCCTTGGCACTTTTGGCGTATTCTAGACTCCATTTTGGATTTCAAAGTACCGGGATCCTCTTCACATGATATGTTACAAATTGCCTTGTCTCTCACGTTGCACCTTTGGACTACTGTACTTTTACGATACGTTCCCATGACTCACGCTTCTCGGCTTCCATTCTGCGCCCTGCGCCTCGGCAATAGGATGGCCAGTTTTACGCTCTGTTTCGTCCTGCTGACCATTTCTAAGGCACGCATCGTCCCGCGGGATTCCCTTGTACTGCATAAAGCCATTCCCTTTGTCTCCCTTCTTGTACGATCACGATAGGCTCGCGCCATGTGTTTGTCTTGTACAAACACCCTGTATTAGTATATAAGTCATGCCCTACCTAGCTTGTACGGTAGACTTGACTTCTTGTGTAATACCACATCGTCTTTGCCTCACGAACGACCCGCGACTTGCCTTTGCGCTTGAGTCTATACTTTCGCTCGCCAGTGCGCTTGAGCCTTGCCCTCTCTCTCTATTGTCCTCGGTTCCAGGGAAACCGAGTGATACTTGTGCATCACCGAACTGAGTCTTAACCGACTCGCGCTCTTCCGATCCCGTTGACTTAACGCAGTACACGTCGTACCTAACGCCCCTGTGGTGGCGTTACATTAAGTCAAGTCTCTCACAGTGGCGAATCTTCACAGTCGCTTCAGATCCCAGTTTCAGGCAGAATATATCGACAGATACAGTGACGACGAGCTTTCCGATAAAGTCAAAGGAGCCGTCGTCTGGAAGGAACACGAAGGAGTGGAAGGATATTTCCTCTTCCATCCTAACACCCAGAAATACTGACAGGTCCACTATCTTGAAGAACTACGACAGTGGGCATACATCGACTATTCTACAAAGAAAGGCCAGTGGTACACTATTAGCATAGTACCACAGGCACTCGGAGTCGGACCCCTTACGACTCACACTACTTCCGGCATTGCCGTCGACGACGATTCCACATCACCGAGTGTCTCTGTACCTACAACAAACCTACCCAACCCAACGACACATTTCCAGACTCACGCAATGTCCCAAACCCAGCAAGCCTCGGCCAGTACGACTCTCACCAGCGGTGGCGCTGGAGGAGGAGGAGCATCCAACCCGCCTAGTGGTAGCGCACCCGTACCATCTGGTAGCGGTGGCGGTGGCGGAGGCGGTGGCGGTGGCGGTGGCGGTGGCACCGTGCCAGGAGGAGCAGCGCCAGCAGCGCCAGCCCCCGGAGGAAACGGACGACTGGGAGGAAACCCCCCTCCCGAGTTTACTGGGGTCAGAGACGAAAGCAAGGCTTTCTTGCGAGCGTTTCGACTCTACAAGGAGATGAACCCCACCGTCGATCAACTAGCGATCCCGGCCTCGCGAGCCATGACCTTCCTGTCGTACATCCGAGGCCCGTTAGTAAACGAACTGGGTTGATGAACAAGCACAATGGTTGGAGGACCAAATTGCGGCAGGAGTCCTCCAACAAAACGAAGTTTTATGGACTACCGTCAGAGATCGGTTCGTACAGGCCTACACCGACACATCCGAACAAACCAACGCACGCAAAGCACTCCAAACCCTCACAATGAAGGGGGGAGATATCGACACCTACGTCGCAACATTCCAAAACCTCGTCACGAAGGCAGGGTACAACCCTGACGAAGCCACGACATTGGAGTTATTCCAAGACGGACTACCAAACCAGTTAGTAGTCAACGCTGTCCGCTTCCAGCACCCTGTCAATTGGGAGCAGTGGAAGGCGGCCGCCCGATTGCAGCAGGCTGAATATCTCATTCTTAAGGACCGCCTCGGCAAAGGCAAGCCCCAGCGCAAAAAGGGCGGACAGAGTAGAGAGCAGTGGGTCCAAGCCCTCAAAGGAACTCACGACCCCAACGCCATGGACGTTGGACGCGCCAGAGCCTCCGTGGCTCTCACCGATGCCGACAAAGCCTCCCTTCAAAAGGAGGGACGATGTTTTAGATGTCGTGCGCAAGGGCACATCTCGCGTAACTGTCCTCAAAAGGGCCTGCGAGTGGCTACCACTACATCTGCCATGGCGCCAACCCCCATGTCCCCGTGATCACCAACCACGGCTTCCACGAGTTCAGGTGTACCAACTCCCGCCATCTCTTCTTTCGCCATACAATCTAGTCGCATACTATCGAATGAAGAGCAGGCGGATCTACAGATCGCAGCGATGAAGGCGCAAACTCAGGAAGTACGAGATCTTATGGTAGAGAAGCTATTTGGACGAGAGGATTTTCTCGACGCTTGAACCCGGCGGCCTGGGCTAGAGCATTAAACTTGAACGTGTACACTAGCAGATACCGATCCATGTGAATTCCCAGTTTTGTTCAAATCTGCACATGCAACTGGCCGAACGACAAGTCTTGATCGACTCAGGGGCTACCGACAATTTCATATGCTCCTCGCTTCTGAAACGACTCCAAATCGGGACGAGGGAAGTAACACACCCCATCCGTATTTGGAACGTAGACGGCACCCATAATCAGGATGGTGCCATCACGCATTACACGGATCTTACCGTACGAACGGGAAAGAAGAAAGGACGCTTCGCTTCCTGGTTACCAACCTAGGAAGGGACGAAGTAATCCTAGGATACCCTTGGTTCACGGCCTTTGAGCCCGCAATCAAGTGGGGAGATGCGACGCTGAGCGAAGAGTTCCAGCCGGTCGTAGTCTCGAGCCTTCACTTGTCAGACGAAGCCACGCCCATGGAAGCTTCCATTCGGGCATTGGAGACGTACGAACTTGACGAGGAAGCGTGGGAACAGCTCATGGATGACGAGCGGGAGCCCCAGATCACGTTTTTGCGAAAAACTACGACCGCCTCCGAACTAGCGCAGCAGGAAGCGGTGAAAAGGAAGGAACGTACCTTCGAAGAAATGATACCCGAGGAGTACAGACGCCACAGAAAAATCTTTGACGAGGAGGCGTCTCATCGATTCCCGCCCTCTCGTCCCTGGGATCATGCCATAGACCTCCTTCCTAACGCCCCCGCTTCATTAGATTGCAAAGTCTACCCGCTCGCACAAAACGAACAGGAAGCACTAACCACCTTCCTGAACGAACAGCGCGTGAAAGGGGTATATTCGCCCATCGAAATCACCATACGCATCCCCCTTCTTCTTATCAAGAAGAAGGACGGGAAACTACGCCCCGTCCAAGACTATAGGCGGTTGAACGAACTCACAGTCCGAAACCACTATCCACTCCCCTGATCCCGGAGACTCGTCGATCGGATACGCGATGCACGTCTGTACACAAAACTTGACGTTAAATGGGGGTATAACAACGTGCGAATTAAGCTCGGAGACGAGTGGAAAGCGGCTTTCAAAACCAACCAAGGACTATACGAACCCCTCGTCATGTACTTCGGACTCACCAACTCCCCCTCTACTTCCAAGCGATGATGGACGACACGTTCCGACCTCTTACCCTCACAAACGAAGTGATCGTTTACATGGACGACATCTTGATCGCTACAACCCCTCAATTACCCCCACCACCGAGCCGTAGTACACAAGGTTCTCCGCTGTGCGAAGAACATGACCTCTACATCAAACCAGAAAAGTGCGAATTTGAAGTGCTCGAAGTTGAGTACCTTGGATTGATCATAGGCCATGGAAATCTGCGGATGGACCCCGTAAAGGTACGAGGAATCCGAGAGTGGCCAGCTCCAAGGAACCTTCGCGAAGTACGCGCATTCCTCGGATTCTGCAACTTCTACCGGTGATTTATCTGAGGTTTCTCCACACTCGCACGACCACTCCACGACTTAACCCGTAAAGACACCCCGTGGCACTGGGGACAACGAGAGCAAGACGCATTCGACAATGTTAAACGCAGCATCCAGCGCGAACCCACATTGTTGTTCCCCGACCTCACAAAGCTATTCGAACTAGAGGTCGACGCATCCAATGTTGCCATCGGAGCCGTGCTCAACCAGCTCGGCCCGGATCAAAAGCTGCACCCCGTTGCGTTCCATTCCGAATCTTTCAGCCAAGCAGAACGCAACTACGACATCTATGATAGGGAGTTACTGGCCGTAGTCAAAGCCCTACGAACATGGCGTACCTACCTTGTTGGCTCCCCCCCATAAAATCATCATCCACACCGATCATGCCAATCTCCAGTACTGGAAGGAACCAAGAAAAATCAGCAGACGAGTCGCGCGCGAATTCCTAGAACTCTCGGAGTACGACTTCCTCCTGAAAACATGTCTCCGGAGTTAAAAACAGCCGCGCGGATGCCCTGTCACGAAGAGCAGACTACGCAGCACATGAGGAGGACAACAATGACATTATTGTCCTCCCCGCGGAACGCTTCCTTCGAGCGACGGAAATGTCCATGCATGACATGGACATTTGGACCCAGATATCGCAAAACCTTGACGAGAAGGACATACTGCGATGGGTCGAGCCCCATAACCTGAAAAAGGTGGGGGGGCTGTGGTGGAAGAATGACACGTTAGTTGTCGTGGGCGACAACGACCTTAAACGGGGGGTAATCACCTTTTCCACGATACACCTGCCATGGGACACCCGGGAATCGCAAATACTTACGAGTTATTACGACGCGACTACTGGTGGCCCAACATGCGCAAAGACGTAGAAGACTATGTCAAAGGATGCGTGACATGCCAGGCAAACAAGATTAACCCTCACCGTCAAAAACCACACCTATTCCCCATCACCACAGACCCGAACGCCGAACCATTTGAGGTTGTCGCGATGGACTTCATCACTAAACTCCCTCTATCAAACGGATACGACTCCATACTCACCATCACGGATCACGATTGCTTGAAGGCCGCAATCTTCATCCCATGTAACGAGTCAATCACAGCAGAAGGAGTAGCACGCCTCTACCTCCATCACGTATACCCTACTACGGCATTCCCTGAAAGATTATCACAGACCGAGACCCCCGATTCACATCCGCATTCATGACCAACCTCTGCAAGGTCCTCGGAATTCGTCAAAACATATCGTCGGCATACCACCCACAAACTGACGGACAATCTGAACGTACGAACCAGTGGTTAGAACAGTACCTGCGACACTGGAGTAACGTACAACAGGATAACTGGGCCGAGGCATTACCAGTGGCGCAATTCGCCCATAACGCCTGGCCTAACGCAACAACAAAAGAAACTCCCTTCTCGCTCATCATGGGATGGGAACCACGTACCATGTGGACACCAAAACCAACGGCATCCCCATCCGTAGAACAACGCCTAGAAGACATGGTCATCAGACGACAGCACGCGCAAGACTGCATCAAACACGCGCAAGAACTGATGGCAAAAGGGGCAAGACGCGCTTCATTCCTTATCAAGAAGGCGCAATGGTCTGGTTAGAGGGTACGAACCTCCGGACCTTCTACCCCACCGCAAAACTCGCCCCAAAACGCCATGGCCCGTTCCGAGTGAAACGGGTCCTTTCGGATGTTTCATATGAACTTGAGCTTCCAAACACGTGGAAGATACAACCGGTCTTCCATGCGAATCTCCTCACGCCATATAAGGAGATGGAGTTACATGGCGTAAACTTCACACGCCCACCTCCGGACTTGATTGACAGAGAGGAAGAGTTTGAAGTGGAGCGCATCCTGCAGTCCCAATCACATGGACGAGGGCGCAAACTTCAATTCCTTGTCCAGTGGAAGGGCTTCCCGATAAGTGACAGCACGTGGGAACCCCTTGAGAACGTTCGACATGCTCCTGATCTCATCACCGACTTCTATCACCTAAATCCTACCGCCGAAGGGGCTGGACGAAAGATATAAAACATCGCCCCTCTGACCGCATCATCGCCCCATCCCCACTGCCCTTCGCTCAACCATGACAACCACTCCCGTGATTTCTACTATCCAAACCCGCCGCCCTGTCGAGATCATCCTCGAAAATCTAACCGTGCCTTCACAGGATCTTGGTGTCCCCTCCGAGCCGGAGGGTCGTACGCCATACTCCGTGATTCCTGACTCTCCCCCTCACCCTGTCCTCGCGCTCGCTGTCTCCGCCCTAGTATCACTAGCAGGAGAATCCACGTCACCCACTGAGACGACCGAACACCCCCCCAACCCTCATCGTCCCTTACCTCCGTTGACACGCCGATCACTGTCCATGTCCCCGCCACGCCCACCTACCCACCCGAGGTCGTCACCTCCATCACTCCACCACCGCCGCTATCGCCTCCCGCCGTTCTCGCTACCTCCATTCCGACTCCACTATTCCCCGCTGGAATGGATCACACGTTTACGCCAATCCCTCAGACTCGCGTCGTCGAGCCCGACCCCGCCTTGGCCCTCCTTGACGATGAGGAGGACAAGGAGAACAGTGACCCCGGCATCCCATTCTTCGTTAATGACCCGGTCCTCCCCACGTTCTTCCCGCTCCTAGTGGGCGAAACGGGCACTGTCAAGCAGACAGCGCGATACATTTACTACCGTCACAACTATCAGGAGGTCGTCGGGACTATGGGGAATGGCCATCCCTGTTACGCCTCGCAGGTCTTCCTCAACGAGGTCTCACACCGGGCAGATTGCACAGCACATCACCGATAATCAACTGAACATGTTCCACCCTCACGAACCCCCGCGCCATTGTCCTTAACGACAGTACTAGTTGAGCTTCATAGTCCCCGTCTTCATGCCGACATTTCCCGCCTTCGCGAATGCCTCACACGCAGAGACGCCATCTGCACTCGTCAGTCAGACATCCGGCGTCTCGAGACAGAATTGACACGGGATCAGTTCCATCTCAACATGGACTTCTCGTCGGTCCGGAAGCGCCTTCAGTACGCTCGGGCCATCCCCCTCATTGCCGACAAGTACGCCGAGCTCCATGCGAAGCCCGTGCGTCCCCGAGGCTCACCAGAGTACACCCCCCTCGCTCCCCGTGACAGCTGGACCTAGCGAGATGCCCCGCCTTCATGGAGAGGGTGGCGGGCGTAAGCGCAAGTGCTTCCAGTGCAAGTCCACGGAACACCTGGTGGCCCAGTGCCCAGAGCGACGAGCGAGGGAGCCGTGTCAATGGTGCGGGAGTCGAGCGCATAGGCTCGATGTTTGCCTCATTCGGCGGCTTTCTCCCATGACACCTGCACATGTAGACCCAAGCTCCCACCCTCGGTGGTGCGGGAAGTGTCTACGATACGATGCCACCCACGAAGAAATTAAGTGCCCCATGTACGAGATGTGTTGGGACTGTGGAGAGAGGGGGCGTTTCATGTTTCTGCGTCGACACACCTGCCCCCGCACCCCTTCTCCTGTCCCCGCGAACATCCCCGCAGAGGAGGACTACACGTACACCAGCGATTAAGCTGAAGTCGTGGCGACTTCGGTTCTGATGGGGGGGTAATGTTACAAATTGCCTTGTCTCTCACTTTGCACCTTCGGACTACTGTACTTTTACGATACGTTCCCATGACTCGCGCTTCTCGGCTTCCATTCTGCGCCCTGCGCCTCGGCGATAGGATGGCCAGTTTTACGCTCTGTTTCGCCCGCTGACCATTTCTAAGGCACACGTCGTCCCGCGGGATTCCCTTGTACTGCATAAAGCCACTCCCTTTGTCTCCCTTCTTGTACGATCACGATAGGCTCGCGCCATGTGTTTGCCCTGTACAAACATCCTGTACTAGTATATAAGTCACGCCCTACCTAGCTTGTACAGTAGACTTGACTTCTTGTGTCATACACATCGTCTTTGCCTCACGAACGACCCTTGACTCGCCTTTGCGCTTGAGTCTATACTTTTGCTCGCCGTTGCGCTTGAGCCTTGCTTTTCTTCTATTGTCCTCGGTTCCAGGGAACCGAGCGACACTTGTGCATCACCGAACTGAGTCTTAACCGACTCGCGCCTTTCCGATCCCGTTGACTTAACGTGGTACACGTCGTACCTAACGCCCCTGTGGTGGCGTTACAGGCACCACCCCCTGTGGACCGCCGCCACTGCTATGGAACGCGATGAGCATGGGAAGAAAACCAAGACGCCGAAGTTCACACGGCGCACAACCTCCACCGCGCTGCAGGTGGCGACCGACCACGCCTTCACTGGCACTTACTCACGGCGCTTCCGTCCCAACGACCCGCCGTCCCACACCACCTGCCCCTGCGGCGCCCCACTCCGCTCCTCGGAGCACATCCTCCTCCACTGCCCGCGGTTCATCCAACCCCGCATCTCTTACGCCATCCGCTCCGTAGCCTGGGGGGCCATCCACCCACTCCTCCCCTACCCCCGCTTCTTCTCCTCACGGGAGGGAGTGGATAACTCTGCAAGTTCCTCCAATTCACGCGCACCCTATCCCGGCCCGATCCCAGTCCGCCTCCGCCCGAAGTGCCACCCGAACCCGATTAGAGTCTCCCGAACCCGGGGTTTGCTTTTTCCCCTTTCTTCTCTCACTTCTGTTGACTGATCGAACTGAACTTTTGTGCCTCACCCGCACCCGTATCACCGCTTCGGCTTATGTACCCCGGGGTTGCCCTTGCGGCTGCCTCGTCTCCCTACCTTACCCGACCGTGTTTCCACGCTTCTCGCGTCTCGTCTCGGGGCCACCTTACTTAGGACAAACGTGTTTCATAACTGTAGTAGCCCTGTACTGCGTCTGGTCTGTGTCGCGGACATGTATCCCAGAATAAAAATGGATCAAAAAAAAAAAAAAAAAAAGAAGGCGCTGGCCCCCCACCGGGCGTGGAAAGGGGCGCACGAGGGCGGACTGTCCCCCGCCTCCACACGCATCGCATGGCAGGGCCCGCGGTCTCCCCTCACCGCGCCCGGCCCGTTTTCACACGCCATAGTACAACTTAGAAAAAAATTAGATGTAGCTTAATTAGATAATCAGAATATATTAAATGTTTTGTTAAGTTGTTTGAACAAAAAAAACATACGAAGCTGACCAAGGTGAACATGTACAATTAAGGAAATACGTTTTTATAAAAAGGAATGTGTTTATTTGCGCTTACTAAGAGTAAAACAAACTGGGCTCGAAATGTTGTTCGGAGATGTCCGTTTTGTGATGACAGAGGAAACGTGACTTTCTTGGCACCTTCCTTTTTGAGGACGTGATTCCCTGCGGAAAAATGGCCACTGCCAGTGAGAGTGGCCACTTTTTCCGCATCCAGTCACATCCCAAAAAAGGAAGGTGCCAAGAAAGTCACGTTTCTTCCTGTCCTTACAAAACGGGCGTCCCTGAATGGCATTCGAGCTCAACTCTTAGTAAGCGCACATAAAACACTTTTATTTTAAAAAATGCTATTTCCTTAATCGTACACTTTGTCTTTAGTCATCAAACACAAATCTCATATGTTTTTTTAAGATGTTCACACAACTTAACAGAATAATAAATATATGTTTATTATCTAATTATGCTACGTCTAGTTTTGTCTAAGTCGTACTATGCTGCGCAAACGGGGTGCGAGCACGGTGAACGCGGGTGCACGGGAAACCGCGCCGGCCCTGCTGCTCGACACGGCTTGGCCTTGTGCGCCCATTCCCGCTGCGAACGGGGCACCACAGGATGGGGCGGCTTGCCCTCGCATGCCCCCTTCCGTGTGAATGGGGAAGGGTGGGGGGCCGGGGGGTGGCGTGCCCTTGCATGCCTCCATCCCGTGCGTATGGGGTGGGAAGGGGAGGCGGAGGGGGCGACATGCCCTCGCGCACCCCCCCCTTCCGCGCGAATGAGGAAGGGTTGGGCCAGGGGTGCGTGCCCTTGCGTGCCTCCATCCCGCGCGTACGGGGCGGGAAGGGGAGGTGGAGGGGGCAACAGGGAGAGGGGGCGGTATGCCCTCGCGCACCCCCCTTCTGCGTGAATGAGGAAGGGCGGGGGCCAGGGGTGGCGTGCCCTCGTGTGCCTCCATCCCACGCGTACGGGGCGGGAAGGGGAGGCGGAGGGGGGCGACATGCCCTTGTGCACCCCCCCCTTCCACGCGAATGAGGAAGGGTGGGGCCAGGGGTGTGTGCCCTCGCGTGCCTCCATCCTGCGCGTACGGGGCGGGAAGGGGAGGCGGAGGGGGCGACGGGGAGAGGGGGCGGTATGCCCTCGCGCACCCCCCTTCCGCGCGAATGAGGAAGGGCGGGGGCCGGGGGTGGCATGCCCTCGTGTGCCTCCATCCCGCGCGTTGTACGGAGCCAAGTCCGTAGCGTTCGCAACGGCGAGAGCCGGTGTGAATGCGGACAGACGAGATCAGGAGCGAGGGCGAGCGGGAGCGAGATCTCAACGAAACGAGAGGAAATGCCGTCCGAGGCGGCGAGACAAGGCGAAGACGAATGACCTGAGTAGGAGTGCCCGAGCGGCGGGCCTGACTCGAACCGAGATCACGCTGAGACGAGACGATAAGGAGGAAAACACACACTGATATTCCGAGTCAGTAGAGCGAGGTTTTTATACAACGAGACTGTAGCTACCCCAAACCTAAGTAGGGTAAGAGTAAGGGAAAGTGAGGTAGAGGGAGAGGACCGAGACGGAACAGAACGCGAGGACAATCGAGGCCGAGTAAGGTACGAAAGGTGAACGAGACGAGACAAAGGTGTATGGGCGCGAAGGGAACCTAAGCATGACAATAGGGAACCCTTCAACGGCACAACGAACGGCGCGGGTCAGAGACGGCGTCTCGAGGGTGGCTCAGGGCGGTGATGGAGCTTTGATCTTGACATCTTCAAAGGGAACAGGCGAGATTGGGCGATGCGACGAACCCGGGGTGTCGAGGGACAAAGACGACACGAGGCGCGGGGACGCGCGGCCTGTCTGCAAATGCCTACGAGCTGTTTGCGAGGCGATCAGCGTCGGCGTCCATGGCCACGTGAGGCGAGGGTGGGCGATAGCGAGAAAGCAACGAGCGGGAGAAAGAGAGAGAGGGAATGTGTCGAGATCGATGGCGAAGAGCGAGCTGTGGCGAGACGATGTGACCGATATGGCAAGCCAGCCATGTGACATCGGACCGAGACCGAAAGTACCGAAAATGCGTGATTTCGGGGCCAGAGCCCGAGCTATCCTTACAGCGTACGGGGTGGGAAGGGGAGGCAGAGGGGGGCAACGGGGAGAGGGGGCGACATACCCTCGCGCACCCCCCTTCCGCGCGAATGGGGAAGGGTGGGGCCGGGGGTGCGTGCCCTCGCGTGCCTCCATCCTGCGCGTACGGGGTGGGAAGGGGAGGCGGAGGGGGCGACATACCCTCGCACACCCCCCTTCCACGTGAATGGGGAAGGGTGGGGGCCGGGGGTGCGTGCCCTCATGTGCCTCCATCCTGCGCGTACGGGGTGGGAAGGGGAGGCGGAGGGGGCGACATACCCTCGTGCACCCCCCTTCCGCGCGAATGGGGAAGGGTGGGGCCGGGGGTGCGTGCCCTTGCGTGCCTCCATCCCACGCGTACGGGGCGGAAGGGGAGGCGGAAGGGGCGATGGGGTGCCATGCTTCGCGCACCCCCCCTTCCGCGCGAATGGGGAAGAGTGGGGCCTGGGGTGGTGTGCCCTCACGTGCCCCCTTCCCGCACGTACCGGGGCGGCGCGGCCAATGGGGAAGGGGGGGTGCCAGGGGCGTCGTGTCCTTGTGCGCCCCTTCATGGGAAGGGAGGGGCCGGGGAGAGAGGGACAGGGGGCGGCGCGGACAGGGGGCAGGGAGGACGGGGGGTGACCACGAGAAGGGGCGGCGGTGTGCCCACACGCGTCCCTTCCATGCCGCATGGACATGGAGGAAGGGGAGGGGCCGGGGGAGAGGGGGGGACGGCAGGCCCTCCTACGCCGCCTTTCTGCGCGAATGGGGTGGCGCAGACAGAGGGCAAAGGAGGGGGGGCGGCATGCCCTCATGCGCCCCCCCTTTCTACACACGATGGGGCGGCGGTCAGTGCGGGAGAGGGGAAGAGGAGGCGGGGGACTTACCGTCATGCGCCCCCTTTCTGCGCTCGAATGGGGCGGCGGTCAATGCGGGGGAAAGGGAAGATGAGGGAGAGGGCAACTTACCCTGTGTGCGATGAAGGGGAAGGGGTGGGGCGTTGGCCTGTCCTCTTGCGTCCTCTTGTCGACGCGAATGGCGTGGGTGACGGGGATGGGAGGGAGGGAAGGGGAGGAGAGGGGAGGGGAGGGGAGGAGGGAGGAGGGAGGAGGGAGGAGGGAGGAGGGAGGAGGGAGGAGGGAGGAGGGAGGAGGGAGGAGGGAGGAGGGAGGAGGGAGGAGGGAGGAGGGAGGAGGGAGGAGGGAGGAGGGAGGAGAGGAGAGGGGATGAGATGTCCTACGGTCTTTGGACAGCGTTAGGGGAGGTGGGGGGAAAGGGGGGAAAGTTTGGCGTGCAAATGGAGGGAGACCCTGTTGTGGAAGCAAATTGGGTGGTGTGGGTACAATATTTCCTTAATTGATGAAGCCGACGCGTGGCACAGAATAATTCAGGTGGTTATTCTCTTTAGTAATATTGAATATAAGTTCCACATCGGGAAACCGCCAATTAACTAAGTAGTACATTCCAGTTGAGCTGCACAGGTATTCTCAGTCCTAGTGCCTCTGAATTCCACTAAACCCAAGTGCACATTCAATATAAACCATTTATTATATATTTTCTGGCCAGTATCGATGAGGGAGCACTCAATCCTCATTTCTGAATTTGTGAACTTATCTTCATGACAACCCTGCCTCCTTTTCGCTTGTCAATTACCTCAGCAGGACTTCCCGTGCCAGCCACTCAGCCCACCATACTGGGCGCCCTCCTGGTTCCAGATGGTAATTCCTGTGCACGGGGAAGCTTCCAGTATGACCAGGAATCTGGTCACTACAATCTATCTTGGGGATCTCTTGCTGAGTTTGACACATGGAGACAGGAAGTGGAGCGGGCAGACTCAGTTGAAATTCGCCTTGCCAAGAAGGAAGCTAATGGTTTGAATTACTCCTGGAAACGTGTTTACCAGTGCACGCGTCAAGGGACCGGCAGGATCAAACCTTACGAGAAGAAAAATCCAAATCAGATCCGCAAGATCGGCTCTAAGCGGACTGGATGTACTTGCAAAGTAGATCTCAAGGCTTACCCTGGGACAAACATCCTTCTGGGCCATTACCAGAAGGATCATGATCACCCAATCAATGTTCAAAATCTGATCTATACTCGAATTTCTACAGAGGCCAAAGACAAAGCAAGGGAGTCTTTGAAGCAGGGGATCAAACGCTCAGAAGTCGTACGTAATCACTGCTTTGCCGATGACATCGGCTAATTCGCTTTTTAGCTCCAGGCTATTCATGATTCCGCTTCTGATTGCGATTGTGATCATTACATACATATGGACACCATCAACCGGATTGCTAAGCAGGTTGAGCAAGATGAGATCCGATTTGTCACAATCACGTGCCACGCCAGCAACTTGGTTCTCGGATTCAGCTTCCCAGACTCGATTCCAGGCTCATTATCTGATCTGATGTGTTTCGGATGTGCCTCAGATGTGGTCTATATCAGAACATCAGCTTATCTGATGTTCCATTGCTTCATTTGGTGTTTCATGTTTCGTTTCTCAGTCTGACGCCTTATGGCGTGCTCTGTTCGTGCTGCCAGGAATGCGCTTGCGTATGCCTCTGTCTGTAGGATATAAAAGATGTACTGGATGAGACGTAGATACCTTGTTTCAGTCTTGTTCTCGAATATAGCCCACTTCCCCCTCTTGTCTTGAAAGCTCGATGCTCCCGCGCTTAGTCAGCGCCCGGCCCGGTTCCCCAGACCCTTGCTCGCGTGCAAGGAAGCGTCCCTTGGACGGTAAACGTTGTAGTGCCGTATAGGTCGTATAGACTCCGGCACCGTCTTGTTGAACGATCCGGGTGATCGTAAAACGATTGGACACTAAAGACGAGATCTCAATGAAACTTTGGCTGGATATCCTCAGAAAGAAGGGAGCAAATACCTTTTGCAAGGATAAGATAGATCTTCCTCCTCCAGGATCAGATTTGGAAGGGGATCTGTTCATGCTGGTCATGCAAACTAGGTTTCAGTCAGACGCGTTCCAGCGGCTTGGCAACGGCATTATTGGCATCGATGCCACCCACAACACGACATACTATTCAGGGGTCATGCTAACTACAGTTATGGCAAGGGATGATTGGGGGCATGGTAAGCGAAATCAGTGCACTTTCGCGAATTTGACTGATCTCTGATCTGACAGGAGTACCGGTCGCTTGGATGCTGTCATCCAATGCACAGACAGCAACAATAACCTTTTTCTTGAATTTAATTCAGTCATGGAACCCTGAAGTCCGGCCCGCTTATTTCATGACAGATTGCGATCAGGCCCAGATCACTGCTCTGCAAACTGTATTCCCACAATCTCAGGTGCTTCTGTGCAGGTGGCATGTGCTCCATGCGATCCAATCGCATATCCGGACCAATAAATATCTGGATCTATGGACCCTGACTAAGAAACTGGTCAAGACATCTGATCTGGTCGAGTTTGGGATGATCTGGCAGAAGATCTTGAGTGATAAAGACTGCCCTCCATCATTTGCTAAGTATTTAATAAAGAACTGGATCCCTACAGTCCATATGTGGTCTGGAGTTACAAGAAAATCAAGGGTTATACTAGAGGAAGGTGATACAAACATGCTTCTTGAAGGGTAAGTGGACGATCTTATCTGCTGAATCAGCGATGTTTAATTCATATCTAGATATCATCACTTACTAAAGCCGCACTGGCTTGATGGGACGCGCAATCAGTGGATCGATCATTTGATCTTCACACTTACCCAACGGATGCTGCCTCGGTATTATGAACATCGAGACCGACGCCAGCAAATTGGCTTTGAGGGCAACAATCTCGCAAAGGCACACGAAGCGGCAATTTTAGCGAAATCTAAATCCATTCCAAGAAGTTCCATCACACTGCTCGGCAATGGCAAGTTCCATGTGGTGTCCCAATCGAATCCCAGCTGTCGATATGTCATCGATACCCGAGCGGCAACGTGCGATTGCCTGGACTTCCCAAGGATCCGGCACTGCAAGCACCTTGCAGCTGTGCAGGGCCAGAATTCCCCCACCACACAGGTGCAAAATACATGCATTACTCCCACTAAGATTTTGTCTAAGGGCTCCTCTGGCCCTGGGGAAGGGCTGCAACCTCATCCTGAAGCCCTTCCAAAAAAGGACTGGCTATCACCAAGCAGGAACCTCTGGAAGGAAACATCCGAAACCATGGGCAGCCAGATATCGCCTAAGCGTTGCCAACCGTGCTCACCAGGCTCACCTAAGCGACGCCAACCTCGCTCACCTAATTCAACGCACCAACACATTGGACCAGCCGGCAAAAGAAAATTAGTAATCTATAGTGATCCCTACAGTGGGGGGGAACGATCTGGTAAACGGGCCAAGCCGGATGCACTCTCCTGATTACATTAGTCGTCACCAATTGTACACTAGCACATTTCCAAATGTCAATAATCAAAGTTCGAGTTCCAGACTAAACTCTGTACCTTTTCTCTGTTCCTCTCCTGTAACGCCACCACGGGGGCGTTAGGTACGACGTGTACTGTGCTAAGTCAACGGGATCGGAAGAGCGCGAGTCGAGTAAGACTCAGTTCGGTGATGCACAAGTACCGCTTGGTTTCCCTGGAACCAAGGGCAATAGTAGAAGTCGAGGCTC
This sequence comes from Lactarius hatsudake, assembly GCA_024734325.1. Lineage (NCBI taxonomy): Eukaryota > Fungi > Basidiomycota > Agaricomycetes > Russulales > Russulaceae > Lactarius > Lactarius hatsudake. Next base: position 56,683 of record JANSJP010000221.1, on the reverse strand, counting down.
AAGCGCAACCGGCGAGCAAAAACAGGGACTCAAGCGCAAAGGTGAGTCAAGGGTCATTCGCGAGTCAAAGACAACGTGGTATTACACAAGAAGTCAAGTCTACCGTACAAGCTAGGTAGGGCGTGACTTATATACTAATACAGGGTGTTTGTATGGGACAAACACATGGCGCGAGTCTGATGTGATCGTACGAGAAGGGGAACAAAGGGAATGACCTTATACAGTACAAGGGAATTCCGCGGGATGATGCGTGCTTCGGAAATGGTCAGCGGACGAAACAGAGCGTAAAACTGGCCATCCTATCGATGAGGCGCAGGGTGCGGAATGGAAGCCGAGAAGCGCGAGTCATGGGAACGTATCGTAAAAGTACAGTAGTCAGAAGATGCTCAATGAGAAATAAGGTGAGTCGTAACATTACCCCCCCATCAGAACTGAAGTCGCCACGACTTCAGCTAGTCGCTGGTGTACGCATAGTCCTCCTCTGCAGGGATATTAGCCGGGGTAGGAGATGGGGTGCGCGGGCAGGTGTGACGTCGTAAGAACATGAAGCGCCCCCTTTCCCTGCAGTCCCAACACATCTCGTACATAGGGCACTTGATCTCCTCGTGAGTAGCATCATACCGCAGGCACTTCCCACACCATCGAGGGCGCGTGTCCGGGTCTACGTGAGCGGGCGTCATGGGGGAGAGTCGACGGATGAGACAAACGTTGAGCCTATGAGCTCGACTCCCACACCACTGGCACGGCTCCCTGGCCCGTCGCTCCGGGCACTGAGCCACCAGGTGTTCGGTTGATTTGCACTGAAAACACTTGCGCTTACGCCCACTGCTCTCCCCGTGAAGGCGTGGCATCTCGCTGGGTCCGACGCTACGAGGCGCGAGGGGGATGGCCTCCGGCGAACCTCGTGGGCGCACCGGCTTCGTGTGAAGCTCGGCGTATTTGTCTGCGATGAGGGGGATGGCCCGGGTGTACTGAAGACGCTTTCGGACAGATGAAAAGTCCATATCGAGATTGAACTGATCCCGTGTCAGTTCAGTCTCAAGGCGTTGAATATCCGACTGACAAGTGCGGATGGCGTCGCGGCGCGTGAGACATTCACACAGCCGGGAGACCTCGGCGAAGACGGGGGTTATGAAGTTCGACTAAGACTTCATTAAGGATGATAGTGCGGGGGTCGTGGGGATGGAACATGTTCAATTGGTTGTCGGTGATGTGCTGCGCCAGTTGGCCGGTATAGACCTCGTTTAAGAACACCTGCGACGCATAGCAGGGATGTCCTTTCCCCATCGTTCCGACAACCTCCTGATAACTGTGGCGGTAATAGATATACCGTGCCACTTGCTTGGGGTAGCCCGCTTCTCCTATCTCGAGTGGGAAGAACGTGGGGGCTTCAGGGTCATTGAAGAAAAAGGGAATGCCGGAGTCGGCGTTTTCTTTGTCATCCTCCTCGTCGTCTAGGAGGGCAAGGGCAGGGTCGGGCTCGACTGATCGAGTCTGGGGGAGAGGAGTGAAGGTGTAGTCTAATCCGGCGGGGAATGGCGGTACAGGGATGAAGGCGGCTGGTACGACGCGTGGCGACAATGGTGGTGGTGGAGTTTGGGATGTAGTATCCTCGAGTGGGTAGGTGGGTGTGGCAGGTATGTGAACGGAAACGGGGGTATTGACAGAGTGTGAAGTGATGATGGGTTGGGGAAGTTCATGCGGTGTAGGCCCCCCGGTCTGGGAGGTAAGGGCTGCGGTAGCGAGTGCGAGGACAGGGAGAGGGGGTGAGTCAGGGATCACAGAGTACGGTGTACAACCCTCCGGCGCGGAGGGGACACCAAGATCCTGCGAAGGTACAGTTAGCTTTTCGAGAATAATCTCGACTGGGCGGCGAGTCTGAATGGTGGAGACGATTGGAGTGGTAGTCATGGTAGAGCAGAGGAAGGAGGGTGAGGCAGTTGTGACGTTGAGCGGATGCCTCTTATATCTTTCGTCCAGCCCCTTCGGCGGTAGGATTTAAACGATAGAAGTCGGTGATGAGGTCAGGTGCATGTCGGACATTTTCGAGGGGTTCCCACATGCTGTCACTTATCGGGAAGCCCTTCCATTGAACGAGGAATTGAAGTTTGCGCCCTCGTCCATATGATCGGGACTGAAGGATGCGCTCTACTTCAAATTCTTCTTCTCCATCAATCAGATCAGGAGGTGGGCGCGTGAAGTTTACGCCATGCAATTCCGTCTCCTTATATGGTGTAAGGAGATTCGCATGGAAGACCAGGTGTATCTTCCACGTGCTCAGGAGTTCTAGTTCATACGAGACATCTGAGAGAACTCTTTTCACCCGGAAAGGGCCGTGGCGTTTTGGGGCAAGTTTCGCGGTGGGGTAGAAGGTACGAAGGTTTGTGCCTTCCAACCAGACCATTGCGCCTTCTTGGTAAGGGATAAACCGTGTTTTACCCCGTTTTCCCATCAGCTCTTGCGCATGTTTGATACAATCCTGCGCATGCTGCCGTCTGATGACCATGTCTTCCAGACGCTGTTCGACGGATGGGGATGATGTGGGTTTTGGTGTCCACATGGTGCGTGGTTCCCATCCCATAATAAGCGAGAAGGGCAATTCTTTTGTGGTTGCGTTCGGCCAGGCGTTGTGCACAAATTGGGCAACTGGTAGAGCTTCCACCCAATTGTCCTGCTGCACGTTGCTCCAGTGTCGAAGGTATTGCTCCAACCACTGGTTTGTTCGCTCTGACTGTCCGTCGGTTTGAGGGTGGTAGGCGGAGGATATATTCTGGCGGATGCCCAGAACTTTACAGAGATTGGTCATAAAGGCGGAGGTGAAGCGGGGATCCCGATCCGTGATGATCTTCCGGGGAATGCCGTAATGGGGATATACATGATGGAGGTAGAGGCGTGCTACTCCTTCTGCTGTGATCGACTTGTTGCACGGGATGAAGATTGAAGCTTTCGAGCAGTCGTGGTCCGTGATGGTAAGTATGGAGTCGTATACGTCTGACGGAGGGAGTTTGGTAATGAAGTCCATGGCGACGACCTCAAATGGTTCGGCGTTCAGGTCTGTGGTGATGGGGAACAGGTGTGGTTTCTGACGGTGAGGGTTGATTTGTTTGCCTGGCATGTCGCGCATCCTTTGACGTAGTCTTCTACATCCTTGCGCATGTTGGGCCACCAGTAGTCGCGTCGTAGTAACTCGTAGGTGTTTGCGATTCCAGGGTGTCCCATTGCAGGTGTATCATGGAAAAAGGTGATTACCCCCCGTTTAAGGTCGTTGTCGCCCACGACAACTAACGCGTCATTTTTCCACCACAGCCCTCCCACCTTCTTCAGGTTATGGGGCTCAACCCACCGCAAGACGTCCTTTTCGTCGAGGTTTTGCGATATCTGGGTCCAAATGTCCATGTCGTGCATGGACATTTCCGTAGCTCGAAGGAAGCGTTCCGCGGGGAGGACAATAATGTCATTGTTGTCCTCTTCATGTGCTGCGTAGTCCGTTCTGCGCGACAAGGCGTCCGCGCGACTGTTTCTGACTCCGGAGATGTGTTTTAGTAGGAAATCGTACTCCGAGAGTTCCAGGAATTCGTGCGCAACCCGTCTACTGATCTTTCTCGGTTCCTTCCAGTACTGGAGATTGGCGTGGTCAGTGTGGATGATGATCTTATGGGGTGAACCGACAAGGTAGGTGCGCCATGTTCGTAAAGCTTTGACCACTGCTAGCAGTTCTCTGTCATAGATATCGTAGTTACATTCTGCTTGACTGAAGGACTCGGAATGGAATGCGACGGGGTGTAATTTTCGATCTGGGCCAAGCTGATTAAGCACGGCTCCGATGGCGACATTGGACGCGTCAACCTCTAGTTCGAATGGCTTTGTGAGGTCGGGGAATAATAACGTGGGTTCGCGTTCGATGCTGCGTTTGACATTATCGAACGCGTCTTGCTCTCGTTGCCCCCAATGCCATGGGGTGTCTTTGCGGGTCAGGTCATGTAATGGTCGTGCGAGTGCAGAGAAACTCCGGATGAACCGCCGGTAAAAGTTACAGAAGCCGAGGAACGCCCGTACTTCACGAAGGTTTTTCAGGGCCGGCCATTCTCGGATACCTCGTACTTTTACGGGGTCCATCCGGAGATTTCCGTGGCCTATGATCAGCCTGAGATATTCGACTTCGAGTACTTCGAATTTGCACTTCTCTGGTTTGATGTAGAGGTCGTGTTCTTCGCACAAGCGGAGAACTTTGTGTACTACGGCTTGGTGGTGGGGATAGTCGAGAGGTGTGGTGATTAAGATGTCGTCCATGTAAACGATTACTTCGTTTGTGAGGGTAAGAGGTCGGAACGTGTCGTCCATCATCGCTTGAAATGTGGAGGGGGAATTGGTGAGCCCGAAGTACATGACGAGGGGTTCATATAGCCCTTGATTGGTTTTGAAAGCGGCTTTCCACTTGTCTCCGAGCTTAATTCGCACATTGTTATACCCCCATTTAACGTCGAGTTTCGTGTACAAACGTGCATCGTGTATTCGATCGACGAGCTCTGGGATTAGGGGGAGTGGATAGTGGTTACGGATTGTGAGTTCGTTCAGTCGTCTATAGTCTTGGACAGGACGGAGCTTGCCGTCCTTCTTCTTAATGAAGAAGAAGGGGGAGGCGTAGGGCGATTTGGACGAACGAATGTACCCCTTTGCAAGCTGTTCATTGAGGAAGCCGGTTAAGGCCTCTTGTTCATTCTGCGCGAGCAGATAGACCTTGCAGTCTAATGAGGCGGGGGCGTTGGGAAGGAGGTCTATAGCGTGGTCCCATGGGCGAGAGGGGGGAAACCGATGAGACACTCCTCGTCGAAGATTTTACGATGGCGTCTATATTCTTCTGGGATCATTTCTTCGAACGTACGTTCCTTCTTTTTTGCGGCTTCCTGTTGTGCTAACTCGGAAGCGGTCGTGGTTTTTTCACAAAAAGGCGATCTGGGGCTCCCGCTCATCGTCCATGAGCTGTTCCCACGCTTCCTCGTCAAGTTCGTACGTCTCCAACGCCCGAATGGAAGCTTCCATGGGCGCGGCTTCATCTGACAAGTGAAGGCTCGAGACTACAACCGGCTGGAAACTCCTCGTTCAGCATTGTGTCTCCCCACTTGATCGCAGGCTCAAAGGCCGTGAACCAAGGGTACCCCAGGATCACTTCGTCCCTTCCCAGGTTCGTAACCAAGAAGCAAAGCGTCCTTTCTTCCTTTCCTGTTCGCACGGTAAGGTCCGTGTATTGCGTGATCGCACCATCTTGATTGTGGGTGCCATCTACATTCCAAATACGGATAGGGTGCGTGACATCCCTTGTCCCAATTTGGAGTCGTTTTAAAAGCGAGGAGCATATAAAGTTGTCAGTAGCTCCCGAGTCGATAAGGACTTGTCGTTCGGCCGTTGCGTGTGCAGATTTAAAGAGGACTGGAATTCGCATGGATCGGTATCTGCTAGTGTACACGTTCAAATTTAATGCTCTAGCCCAGGCCGCCGGGTTCAAGCGTCGAGAAAATCCTCTCGTCCGAATAGTTTTTCTACCATGAGGTCCCATACCTCTTGGGTCTGTGCCTTCATCGCTGCGATCTGTAGATCCGCCTGCTCTTCATTCGATAGTACGCGACTAGATTGTATGGCGAAAGAAGAGACGGCGGGAGCTGGTAAACTTGAACTCGAGGGAGTCGGGGCTGATGATCGTGTGGGCATGGAGGTTGGCGCCATGGTAGATGTAGCGGTAGCCATTCGCATGCCCTTTTGAGGACAGTTACGCGAGATGTGCCCTTGCGCTTGGCATCTAAAACATCGTCCCTCCTTCTGTAGTCAGGTTTTGTCGGCATCAGTGAGTGCCACAGAGGCTCTGGCGCGTCCAACATCCATGGCGTTGGGGTCGCGGGTTCCTTTGAGGGCTTGGACCCACTGCTCTCAGCTTTGGCTGCCCTTCTTTCGCTGGGGCTTTCCCTTGCCGAGGCGATCCTTAAGAACAAGGTATTCAGCTTGTTGTAATCGGGCAGCCGCCTTCCATTGCTCCCAGGTGACAGGGTGCTGGAAGCAGACAGCGTTGACTACTAACTGATTTGGTAGTCCGTCCTGGAACAGCTCCAGTGTGGTAGCTTCGTCGGGGTTGTACCCTGCTTTCGTGACGAGATTCTGGAATGTTGCAACATAGGTGTCAATGTCTCCCCCCTTCATAGTGAGGTTTTGAAGCGCTTTTCGTGCGTTGGCTTGTTCGGAGGTGTTGGTGTAGGCCTGCACAAATCGGTCTCTGACTGTGGCCCACAATACTTCGTTGTTTCGGTTAACTCCTGCTGCAATCTGATCCTCCAGCCACTGCGCCTGTTCGTCGACCCCAATCGTTCACTAGTGGACCTCGGATGTATGACAGGAACGTCATGGCTCACGAGGCCGGGATTGAGTAGCTGATCGACGGTGGGGTTCATTTCCTTTATAGAGTCGAAACGCTCGCAAGAAGGCCTTGCTTTCGTCTCTAACTCCGGTGAACTCGGGAGGAGGGTTTCCCCCCAGTCGTCCGTTCCCTCCGGGGGCTGGCACTGCTGGCGCGGCTCCTCCTGGCACGGCGCCACCGCCACCGCCACCGCCACCGCCACTGCCCACTGCCACCAGATGGTACTGGTGCGCTACCACTGGGTGGGTTGGGTGCTCCTCCTCCTCCAGCGCCACCGCTGGTGAGGGTCGTGCTAGCCGAGGCTTGCTGGGTTTGGGACATAGCGTGAGTTTGGAAATGTATCGTCGGGTTGGGTAGGTTTGTTGTGGGTACGGAGACACTAGGTGATGGGGAATCATTGTCGACGGCAATACCGGAAGTAGTGTGAGTCGTGAGGGGTCCAACTCCGAGTGCCTGAGGTACTATGCTGATAGTGTACCACTGGCCTTTCTTTGCAGAGTAATCAATGTATGCCCACTGTCGTAGTTCTTCGAGATAGTGAACCTGTCGGTACTTCTGGGTGTTAGGGTGGAAGAGGAAGTATCCTTCCACTCCTTTGTGTTCCTTCCAGACGACGGCTCCTTTGACTTTATCGGAAAGCTCGTCATCACTATATCTGTCGATATATTCTGCCTGAAACTGGGATCTGGCGCGACTATGAAGATTCGCCACTGTGAGAGACTTGACTTAATGTAATGCCACCACGGGGGCGTTAGGTACGACGTGTACCGTGCTAAGTCAACGGGATCAGAAGAGCGCGAGTCGAGTAAGACTCAGTTCGGTGATGCACAAGTACCGCTTGGTTTCCCTGGAACCAAGGGCAATAGTAGAAGTCGAGGCTCAAGCGCAACCGGCGAGCAAAACAGGGACTCAAGCGCAAAGGCGAGTCAAGGGTCATTCGCGAGTCAAGACAATGTGGTATTACACAAGAAGTCAAGTCTACCGTACAAGCTAGGTAGGGCGTGACTTATATACTAATACAGGGTGTTTGTACGGGACAAACACATGGCGCGAGTCTGATGTGATCGTACGAGAAGGGGAACAAAGGGAATGACCTTATACAGTACAAGGGAATTCCACGGGATGATGCGTGCTTCGGAAATGGTCAGCGGACGAAACAGAGCGTAAAACTGGCCATCCTATCGATGAGGCGCAGGGTGCGGAATGGAAGCCGAGAAGCGCGAGTCATGGGAACGTATCGTAAAAGTACAGTAGTCAGAAGATGCTCAATGAGAAATAAGGCGAGTCGTAACATCTCCATTCCACACTCTGGCGCGCCAGCCCTTCCCCTCCAACTTCCCCCCTTCCCTACCCTCATCCTCCCCCATCATTCGTTCAGAATGGGTGCCCTCCCCTCTCCTCCCTCCTCCCCTCCCCTCCCCTTCCCTCCCTCCCATCCCCGTCGCCCGCGCCATTCGCGTCGACAAGAGGACGCAAGAGGACAGGCCAATGCCCCACCCCTTCCCCTTCATCGCACGCAGGGTAAGTTGCCCTCTCCCTCGTCTTCCCTTTCCCCCGCATTGACCGCCACCCCGTTCGAGCGCAGAAAGGGGGCGCACGACGGTAAGTCCCGCCCTCCTCTTCCCCTCTCCTGCACTGACCGCCGCCCCATCGTGTGTAGAAAGGGGGGGCGCATGAGGGCATGCCGCCCCCCCCTCCTTTGCCCGCTGTCCGTGCCACCCCATTCGCGCGGAAAGGCGGCGTAGGAGGGCCTGCCGTCCCCCCCTCTCCCCTGGCCCCTCCCCTTCCTCCATGTCCATGCGGCATGGAAGGGACGCGCGTGGGCACACCGCCGCCCCTTCTCGCGGTCGCCCCCCGTCCTCCCTGCCCCCTGTCCGCACTGCCCCCTATCCCTCTCTCCCCAGCCCCTCCCTTCCCATGAAGGGGCGCACAAGGACACGATGCCCCTGGCACCCCCCCCTTCCCCATTGGCCGCGCCGCCCCGGTACGTGCGGGAAGGGGGCACGCGAGGGCACGCCACCCCGGGCCCCACTCTTCCCCATTTGTGTGGAAGGAGGGTGCGCGAAGCATGGCACCCTGTCGCCCCTTCCGCCTCCCCTTCCGCCCCGTACACGCGGGATGGAGGCACGCAAGGGCACGCACCCCCAGCCCCACCCTTCCCCATTCACGCGGAAGGGGGGTGCACAAGGGTATGTCGCCCCCTCCGCCTCCCCTTCCCGCCCCGTATGCGCAGGATGGAGGCACGCGAGGGCACGCACCCCAGCCCCACCCTTCCCCATTTGCGCGGAAGGGGGGTGCACAAGGGTATGTCGCCCCCTCCACCTCCCCTTCCCGCCCCGTACGCGCAGGATGGAGGCACGCAAGGGCACACACCCCCGGCCCCACCCTTCCCCATTCGCGCGGAAGGGGGGTGCACAAGGGTATGTCGCCCCCTCTCCCCGTCGCCCCCTCTGCCTCCCCTTCCCACCCCGTATGCGCGGGATGGAGGCACGCGAGGGCACGCCACCCCCGCCCTTCCTCATTCGTGTGGAAGGGGGGTGCGCGAGGGCATACCGCCCCCTCTCCCCGTCGCCCCCTCCGCCTCCCCTTCCCACCCCGTACGCGTGGGATGGAGGCACGCGAGGGCACGCCACCCCCGGCCCCCGCCCTTCCTCATTCGTGCAGAAGGGGGGTGCGCGAGGGCATACCGCCCCCTCTCCCTGTTGCCCCCTCCACCTCCCCTTCCCACCCCGTACACACAGGATGGAGGCACGCGAGGGCACGCACCCCCCAGCCCAACCCTTCCTCATTCGCGCGGAAGGGGGGGTGCGCGAGGGCATGTCGCCCCCTCCGCCTCCCCTTCCCACCCCGTATGCACAGGATGGAGGCACGCAAGGGCACGCCACCCCCGGCCCCCCACCCTTCCCCATTCGCGCGGAAGGGGGCATGTGAGGGCAAGCCGCCCCATCCTGTGGTGCCCCGTTCGCGCGGGAATGGGTGCACAAGGCCAAGCCGTGTCGAGCAGCAGGGCCGGCGCAGTTTCCGTGCGCCCACGTTCACCGCACTCGCACCCCATTTGCGCAGCATAGTACGACTTAGACAAACTAGACGTAGCGTAATTAGATAATAAAAATATATTCATTATTCTGTTAAGTTGTGTGAACATCTTAAAAAAACATATGAGATTTGTGTTTGATGACTAAAGACAAAGTGTACGATTAAGGAAATAGCATTTTTTAAAATAAAAGTGTTTTATGTGCGCTTACTAAGAGTTGAGCTCAAATGCCGTTCGGGGACGCCCGTTTTGTAAGGACAGGAAGAAACATGACTTTCTTGGCACCTTCCTTTTTTGGGATGTGACTGGATGCGGAAAAATGGCCACTGCCAGTGAGTCCCCAACCCAGTTGGCCCATGACTCCACAATGGGCTGGAGAGTCCCTAGGAGACAGCTGGTTGATCCACGGCAACACTAATTAAGAGCCTCTTACGCGGAGCATCGAATCGGAAGGAGTCTAAGAATGATGGAACTACGGCCCACCTGTCGGGCGCCTCTACAAGCAGTTCCCACACCATGTCTCATAGATGAAACATCGATGAATATTGATGACTCGAAACGGTCTTTGAAAGTCGGCTCGGCTTGGAATGCAGTACTAGCACAAGTATTTGTCTTGTCAGAAGGTCAATCACAGACAGTCGAAATTGTCATAATGCATACTAATGAGAGTTAGAGCTGTTTTCGAATCGTCAAGGAGCCCAGCAATATGAAAAAAATGGCCCTAATTGCGACTGCATCACACGAGCGCACAAGCGATGGTCTATATAAGCTATGGTCCGGGTGAGTTCGCATCCATCGCAAGGACCTAGTACTAGAGCACCTACATGACAGATTCGAGCGAGCCCCGCTTTGTCGATACCACCCTCAGATACTTCACTCCACCCGCAGACGGGTCGAAACCCTGGACTAGCACCAGCGTTGACCCCATCACTGGCGAGTGGGTTTCAAACTGGGAATACGCGACCCATGCCATCATAGTCGAGAACCTCCGCGGACGCGCTGACTCGGAGGACACCCTCGACAAGAACGGCTTCCAGTTCTTCCACCACCCTGCCAAGCACATATCGTTTGCAAACGACGAAGAGATCGTTCGCGAGTACTACCCCGAGAGCATAGAGCTTCTCAAGCGGCTCACCGGCGCCAGCCGCGTCGTCCTTTTCGACCACAGTGAGTTTGTCCGCGCCTAAAATGCGTCGGCGCCCGCTAACGGTGCGCGTCTCTTCGCAGCCATCCGCCGCAGGCGCCCTGGTGTCATCGATACGCCTCAGACTCGGCAACCCGTCCATGCCGTGCACGTCGACCAGACAACCGCGTCGGCCGTCGCGCGCGTAAAACGCCACCTCCCCCAGGAGGACGTGGAAGGATTGCTGCAGCGGCGCTTCCAGATCATCAATCTGTGGCGGCCTATCCACCATGCCGCGCATGACTGGCCACCTCGCGCTCTGCGATTGTAACAGCGTCGACCGAAGCCGCGACCTCGTTCCGCAGACGCTCAAATTCCCGGATCGCGACGGGGAGACGTACGCTGTGGCGTGGAACGAGAGCCACAGGTGGAAATACATGCGCGGGATGACGCCGGAGGAGGGTGTGCTATTCAAGTGGTACGTTATTCATTTACCTTGCCCGCCCCAGCGTCTCGTGCTGATTTCACCGGCGCCGTTTGCTAGCTTTGACTCGTTTCAAGATGGGAGCGTGGCCGTGCTCACGGCGCACTCTGCGTTCGAGGACCCTACAACCCCACCTGACGCGGAGAAACGCGAGTCCATCGAGCTCCGCGCTCTCGTCTTCTATGACTGCTAATATTAGCACAGTACGTAGCATACTATCGTTTTCGTGAGATCCGCTTCCCGTTTGTGACAACACATGGGCTCATCTAGAGCGAAAAGCAACGAAAAATTGTTACAGTTACGTTTTGCATGCCAACGAACGTCGGAGTGAGGATGCTTTGCCGCCTTGTACCGATCCAGACAGATGTAAAGCATGCAAAGGTGTGCATACAGCATCAGTTTCCCAGGCATTTCTGTGGCTACATTCGTGGTTCATTAGCATAGGAAAGTGAGACAGAGCTGCAACAGAGGAGAGGTCAAAGTTTCAAGAGGAGGACTCGACACTGGTGTTCCATCGGCCCTGCTCATACAACCGAACAATGCGTGATGACTGGATACACCTTTGCGAGTAGCTGAAGTAGAGCAGCACATTGTGGGGATGCCGAGGGGATTGAGATAACATAGTGCCGTTTCGAAATCACGTAGCTCTGCGATAGCCCGTATCGTACAGTAGGTGCTCTACCCACTAGGATTCACTGGCATCAGCAGACTATGACCGATAATTTAGTGAATTGTGTGCGCGATCGACTTAGCGGTCGAAGCACCTCCTCAAAGGAGTGATTCTTACCGTTCAAACCATATTCTTCTGTTTGTCACACGCATGTCTCTCTATGTGATTTGCGGACAGAGAATTCCTTCGACTCAGCCCGGGTTGATGTATACTTTTGCGGAGACTCCACGGTGAACGGCATGAAGAAGTTTACTTGAGCAAAAGGAGGAGAAGCCGCAGCTGTGATCTAGCGTTGCTGGCAAGCATTTCAACTGTCGGATCTCAAGCGTCCAAGCACACCCTAAATTAAGTAGGAAGCCCACTAGCACAAACGACCCCTACTTGCTGTTCGGAAACCCGTGCATGTCCACGGCGAATATGTAGAGCCAATAAAGAACCTCAGGCTACTAACCGCCTTTTCTTTCCGTCCTCGAGGCGGTTCAGATGTTGGCTCTTCTTTGAGACTTCCAAAAAGAGAAACGCCACCTTTCCCGTGTCTCCTTATCGAGTGAACCAGAGGTGAGGGCAGAAGAAGACATATGAGAAACGGGAGTTGGCCGCTGTGGTGTTCACGTGAGTTCTTGGCGAAACGGAGCGTAAGAGCGTGACGGAGAACAGGAAAGACATCGGAGGTTCTCTTGAGAAAGAAAGGCATAATGTCAAGAAATCGTACGGACGAAGTGGGGTTGAAGCTCACCAAAGAAGCGAGCGTGGCGTCAATATGTGAGGGCATGGTACACAAAGCGCGATGCAGGTAGGATATTGGCAACGGAAAGGGATGACGGACTTCGCTAGCCCAAGACAGCCATTTGAACCCAGACGGCCAGTTTGAGTTCAAATTTTCCAGGAGACCACAATAGAAGGCCAAGTATTCGAGGTACAGTCATCCATGGCTCTCGCATCTGCACCGCCATCACATCGCATCGCTCACTCGCTGGCCATGTCCTTTGGTAACTGCAATGCCATCATCGACCCTGCACTTCTCCGAGTCTCATCCAATCGGCCAGCGCCGGCGTCACCTTCCACATTTGTCACTGGTGATGGCAACGTGGCAGCGCTAAGTCCACTTCCTCCCACCTGCCTCGTGCTCGACCACTCGTTGACACCATGCCCCATCCTCAGGCCAAGTTCGTGAAGAAATTGCAGCCAGGGAGCCTGCCTCTGGCCCCGCCTGAACTCAGAAGAGGTCCCGAGTCTCACGTGGTGAGCCGTTACGACTCGCGCCATCTTGTCGCACTCCCCTCATGCTTGCTTGCAGACACACCCTTGACTGCAACAGGAACTGATGGAGGACGATTAGCATAGTGAGTTGAAGCTGGCCGTGTCACGGGGACTGCCCTGTTTGCTAACCTGACTCTCCTCAGCTCCAAGCGCTCTGTCACCCAGTTGAAGGATGCCTGCCGGACAATGGGCCTCAAAGTTGGAGGATCAAGGGAGCACTGATTGCTCGCCTCGAAGAGCACGATGCCGCCTTGGGTGCAAGGTGAGTAGTACCTTCTTCTGCTCCCCATTGGCCCCGTGCTCATGTGAAACTCAAAGCCTCGCTCCTCAGAGTGACCATGAGCGTGCGCTCAGCCACGAGCTTGCTGAGGAGGGTGCATGTGAGCTGCAAGAATCGTTTGAAAGCACGGCATGTGGCAAAGACAACAGCAACGGCAATGACACCACTATGATGACAACGACAATGACAAAGACGGTGAAGACGAAGGCGATAACGATGGAGGCAGGACTCCCGCTGCGATGGACGCTGAAACACCAGGTTCGTCCACCTCAGCGATTACATCCCCCACAACCGCGTTTCTCTGACGCTCTCTACCCTGATCATGCAGTCTTGTCTGCTAAGGCCTGGGTGAGTGCGCATCTGCAAAACTGGTACCTGTCAAAGCTGTCAGGGGCTGGTCCACGGCGCTCAGCAGGCGAGCTCTTATTACTAGTAGTACATGCAGATCCTTTGTAATGTAGTACATAAGAAACTATTGTGTCAAACTGTAACCAATAAAACCAACTGGTATTACCACAAGTACTCGCAAGTACTTGCGCTCGGAAAAGGGTCGACTTGTACTTGTGCTCGTATCAGGCATGAGTAAGTTACTCACAACCACGAGTACTCGTCACGCGTCATTATGCGTCATGGTGACGTAATTGAGTTAGTATCGTCGCAAGCCTCTCTTACTCCTCTTCTCTTCCAAGTACCGAATGTCCTCCTCCCTCGTAGAACACTGTTCTCCCTCTGGGTATGGCGCCATCATCGACCCGACACATCCGCAATCGGCCAAGGTCACCCGGCTCGACGATTCTGATTCACTCATGCAGCTGCATCGCAAGTTCTGGCGTAAGAGTCCGCAGGACGTGCCCGAGAACGAATCCATGAACGTAGATAAGGATGAAGATCCCGGCAAGGACGAGGACGAGGGGGAGGGCGATGAGACCGGTCCCGGTTACATCCTCAATATTGACATCCCAAAGATATGGCCAAAGCTCTTGGTTCGCAAAGAGTACATCCAACTGTATAAATTTTGCAACAAGTATCTGGGATTAAATCGTAACTGGCCTATGCCCCCCTCAGTGGTCATCACAGGACAACCCGGCATAGGTAAGTGTTTTACTGTGTGATCTTACCGTTTCTGAAATGTACTGGCTGACAGGGAAGAGTTGTTGGCTCACTTATGCTTTGTGCCAACGTCTTGTCGAAGGGGAGCCAGTCTTCTGGTTCAGTGGCACGCGTCGGTATCTCTTCGTAAACGAAGGCGTCTTCGAGATCCCGCCGGATTACCCCTCCCCTAATTTCAACACCCGTATTTGGACGCTTATCGACGCTGACGACTGCAGGGATGGAATCCCGGATTATCTCGGCCCGCATAGGACCCAACACCTTATCATATTATCCTCCTCTCCGAAATCGTCTCGATGGCAACTTTTAACTAAGACCACGGAATGTAGCATTGCGATCATGAATCCATGGACGAGAGAGGAGATATCCCAAGCGTTAGCTCATCCGCTTCCGCCCTCTATGTTTCGGCTGACCATTTTGTTCTGTGTAGTGCTGTCATTCATGGACTTGAAGCCAACGACCCGCGTATAGACGAGATGTATTATCAATACGGCCCCACTCCCCGCATTTGCCTCAGCTTCGTCCGTAACGAGCTCCTCTTCGCTGCGTATGAAAGTCGCTATGTATCCGCACTCTCCGAGCTTTCGTTACAGAAGTTGCACGACATGGCTTCCGAAAAAGTGATTTTTAACATGGATGTCGAATCTCACACCCTTATCCTCGTGACACGCTTGCCAATGGGGCCGTGACGATATCAAAAAATTTGCCTACGGTCGCGTGGAGCCGATCACACATATGATCAAGCTGAAGCTTCGGAACCAACTCCGAAAAGAAACCCGAGCTGCGCGAAGTCGAACTCTACAAGAGCTTGGCGAACGTTAAAGGGACAAAGCGCGTTGCCGGCGTCGTGTACGAATCGTTGGCCCAAGACATGTTAGAAAAGAAGATTGCGCTCAAGCTTGTTCCTATGGTTAAAAGGGAGTTGGGCAAATCTGGCCGAAGATTAAAATTTCCCCGATGGCACTCCGATCACGGAGACGGCGCGAATCGGTCGCTTGTGCGACCGATTGACATTACGCCAGCGGAGACGTTCGTATATCCGGTGTCTGGCCTGGACCACCCAATCAAAGATGGGGTCTACTACGCACCGGAAGCTGACAACCAAGCGGTGTTTGATTCGTTCATCATGGCCGAAGGAAAGCTTTACATTTTTCAATTCACTGTTGGGTCAGACCATCCATTAAAGAATGGAATCGTTCCTTTCTTTTCAAACAAGGTCCCGGGAGCACCGCCAAGGGCGGACTGGCATTTTGTGTTTGTCGTTCCCCCCAGCGTTTCGGAAATCTACTGCTCTACTAAACTGCAGGACGATGACGAGTTGCTGGCCGAGATGAAGCTATTCTCTGCGGTGCTGGACTGTGAAGCTGAATAACAATCCAGTACCACGTTATGTGTTACGGTTGACTCGATACGACTCATTCCATTTCTCTTCTCTTCTCTTGACTCGACTTTCCCCTTCTCAAATGTTCGTATGACTCGATCCCTGTACGATAGATAGATGGCTCGACCGTTGTAGTACTTAAGGACTAGTCTGTACCCCTTCTAGCCCTAAGCTCGACCTGTATTCTGCAGTACTAGTACTAGTACTCGTTACCTAGCTTCACAAATACGATCCTCTTGTCTCGCTGTCTTTCCCCAATCGAATCTCTGGCGCTCCGAATCTTACGAGGTATGGACGTTCGGAATGTATTGGAAAGTGGAATAGATCTGTTGATGCCAGTGAGCGAAACTGTGCGCGGATGTCCGCACGAGAAGTCAAGAAGCTCAGCCACTGCGCACGCGTGATCTTGCGCGTGAATGGCCGGCGCGCGGGCACCACCGCAGAGGTCCGTGTACGACCCGATGCCTGCATCCCGATAGGAAGGTCGTCGCTGTCGCTGCCAAGCTAGTTACTATCCCTCGCTACCTAATATATCGCTTGTCCAAAAAAAAAAAAAGGATAGGAAAGGACCGGATTTAGGACGGGACAAGTCGAGGGGCGCCCACGCGAAACGGTGTGAGCGAGAATGTGAATCAGCGACGGAAAACTGTGAATCAGGTGGGCCCAAGGCTGTGAATCAGGACAAGTCCTGTGAACGCGCGACGACGATGTCCTGTGGAATTGGTGTGAATCCAGGACAACTCAGGAGTTTCCCGATCTTTCCCGATCGGGGTGTGATTGCGGCTGGGCGGTTCACACGACTTGGACTGAGACCCCACGAAAACGTGATAATATGCCACGTATCGTACTACTATTATTAGTCATAGAAAACGAGAGCGCGGAGCTCGATAGACTCGCGTTTCTTCACGTCAGGCGGGGTCGTGGGGTCCTCGAACGCGGTGTGCGCCGTGAGCACGGCCACGCTCCCATCTTGAACCGAGTCAAAGCTAGCAAACGGGCGCCGGTGAAATCAGCGCGAGTCGCCGGGGCAGACTGGGTAAACGAACGACGCACCACTTGATTAGCACGCCCTCCTCCGGCGTCAACCCGCGCACGTACTTCCACCTGTGGCTCTCGTTCCATACCACGGAGTACGTCTCCCCATCGTGATCCGGGTATTTGAGCGTCGTCGGAACGAGGTCGCGGCTTCGTTCGATGCTGTCACAGTCGCAGAGCGCGAGTGGCCAGTCATACGCGGCATGGTGGATCGGCCGCCACAGATTGATGATCTGGAAGCGTCGCTGCAGCAATCCTTCCACGTCCTCCGGCGGGAGGTGGCGTCGCACCCGTACGACAGCCGACTCGTTCGTCTGGTCGACGTGCACGGCAGGGACAGGCTGCCGAGTCTGAGGCGTATCGATGACATCAGGGCGCCTGTGGCGGACGGCTGTGGAGATGACGTGCACACCGTTAGCGGGCACCGACGTATTTAGGGGTGGACAAACTCACTGTGGTCGAAAAGGACGACGCGGCTGGCGCCGGTGAGCTGCTTGAGAAGCTCTGCGCTCTCGGGGTAATATTCGCGTAAGATCTCATCGTCGTTTGCGAACGACGTGTGCTTGGCGGGGTGGTGGAAGAACTGGAAGCCGTTCTTGTCGAGGGTGGCCTCAGCACGTCCGCGGAGGTTCTCGACTTTTACGGCATGGGACGTGTATTTCCAGTTTGAAGCGCGCACGCCGGTGGTGAGATCGGCGTTGATGTTAATCCAGGGTTTCGACCCATCCTCGGGTGGAGTGAAGTATTCAAGGGTGGTATCGACGAAGCGGGGCTCGCTCGAGTCTGTCATGTTTGTCTGTATGCGAGGTGCTCTAGTGGGTCTTTGCAATGGATGGGAAGCTTTTATAGACCATCGCACGCGCGTTCGTGGGACGAAATTGCGTGATTGACCTTCTGACAAGCATGTGCTAGTATTCCAAACCGAGCCGACTTACAAAGACCGTTTCGAGTCATCAATATTCATCGATGAGACACGGTGTGGGAGCTGCCTCCCCATAGTTGCATCCACTTGCGCCCGACCCGACAGGTGGGACCGTAGTTCATTACTGCTGGAGTTAGGATATAAAAGGCAGATCGGAAAGCACAAGTGATTTTGAGCGCGTAACATCGAGCCCGATGTAATGCGAGGTCGCTCGCCGCCGACTTTGCCAGCGTCGGGCAGGTCACTTATCCCCGGACTGGCGCCTCCTTTGGATTCGCGTCTCATGCAAAGCGTATGGAATTTTTTCTGACCCAGTGCTCAGCAGATTTTCTGCTACATGTCGAATGTGGTCCCTCTCGAGCTCTCGTCCAAGCCCAAGGATTACGAAATTGAGGATACGGCTGATTCTGAATGGCACTATTTCTCCACCGTAAAGACCTACATTTGTCACGACATGTACATGCAAGTGCACTTATGACACATACACGACAATCACAAGCCAACTACTGAATCACCTGCAAGAAGCGTCGACTTTCTGACATTTCGGTCGACGATGCCATAGCCCCTGCTGCATGCGAGTGTGAGAGACGCCCCTGGGCTTCGAAGAAGTCAGTCGTAAGCCAGTTGTCAGGGGGAACGTTTAAGCCAAAGGAGGTCTCGAAGGAGGCTATTATAAGTGAAAAACGAAGTAGAGTAGGAACGGGGATTCAGACTTGTGCTACGAGGTCGAATGACAAACGTGCTGCACAAGTGCAGGCGCGTCATCGTGCGAATACAATGTGAACCGGCGAAGGTCGCTGTCGAGGTCAGTGAAGTGCAGGTCGGCGGATCGGACAAGGGAACGGAAATAGCGTAGCGCAGAGATAGCGGATCAGGCTCGGGGCCCGCGCCCGGGGCCTTGTAGCTCAGAAAAGCGGCTTGCGGTTCATCAGTGACCATCCCATTCGTTCGAGAACCGATCAGGAGAGTACATGCGACTTGCCATGCCCATCATTCGTGCTTGAGCTACCTATCGAAGAATATTTGGCACCTTCTACGGACTTACACCGTAAACCTTCTGGACTCGAATTGCGCTCCTACTGTGCGCGCAGGCAGATGCTAGGGGAGAAGGAAATGTAGAGTGGACCTCATGAATGATCCACAACCTACTCACTCTCAACTTGACACGTACAACCAGCCAGCCATTCTCGCAGGGCAGCAAACGCCTTGAGAGCCGGAGTGGGATCGATCCCCAACAGGACATCCCTACCTCTCAAACACGTAGCGCACGCCGGTCGTGAGGTAGATGAGTGATACCCGTGTGTGACGGAAGGAAGGACGGAGGCAAATGGCAACTGCGTACCACATAGATTTTCCCCAGCTCGCATCCTCCGCGTGCCCGTGCCGCATTCCCGTGTCTTGGAGGAAGGGACAGGCACACAAGATGCCAAACAGCAAACCTTACGACCGAGTCTGTGTTAACGGGAGCTATAAATCGGAATTGAGGGCTGAGACCGCCTGGGAAGCATGGTGTAACCAAATGTTGACTCGACCTTTTCCTCGAAGGCGGAAGAGAGTGAGACAGGAGGGGAGAACAGCGTCCGGCGCACCTGCACATGCATTTGACACCTCCACCCATGGAAAGTCGCAAGGATTCCTCTTGAGACACCCGTGCATCGTCTGTGAGAACATCTGTTGTTACCCACCGTACAACCTGCCATTTCCCCGCAGGGGTTGCGCAATTGTGACTAATGCCATGCAATATACAACGTACCCCAGAGGCAAGAAATCCTTGGAATCAGTGTCAGATGTTCATTACAGCACTATTACAGCCACGAGGTCAGGGAGAAGAGAGGCGGGGTTTGCTAGTCCGTGTCAAGTTGTTAACTGACAAGCGCCTATAAGCGCCCACCGCCCACGTCGGACACCACCAAATAAGTTACCTACCTGATGACTACCCACAGTCATCGGTGGTGTCAACAAACTTACCATCGATTACCACTGACACGAGACAGACACGCCTACTACTCACTACACTACATTCCACAACAGCTAAACAGGTTTATAATAATAACCCCTTATTCAAGGAGTGGCAGAACTGGAATCCCTAACAGCCCGCCGGGTTTGTCACGATATACACTGCACGAGATTTACAGTGGACTTGTTGTGATAGGTCTTGCAGTGGTCTAAAGAAATTAATCGTGCGCGAGCAGCTTGCTTGGTCGAGACCATCACAGCAGCCCGGCGCAACCGGCCCGGCGCACGAGGGCAACCTTCCAGAAACCGTCACGAAGAGGACCGTGACTGGGACTAGCATAAGTGTGGTCCCTTCGTCCACAAAGCTAAGTTCACTACCCACAGTACTTATGGCTACTGGAAGGTTTGTCCAAGACTTTCAAGTGCATATTACCGGACTGATTGTCCAAATTTTCGCGCCGCAATCTCTATTCAGCAGTGGTTCAGACTTTCTGCCGAGTTTTTCTGAACCACTCCTATCGATCGGCTCTCTCAGGTGTGTCCAGTGCCTACACTGGAACCGGGAATTGATCCGTAAGCAAAAATTCTTGGAATAAAACTCGAATAAGACTCAAAGTATTTATTTGTAAATTTATGTGACAATATATTTAAAGTTTATAGATCACATGACAGCTGCAACAGGCGCATTTCGGGGCATGTGATTTACAAACTTTAAATCTTTCCCTAATATATTGTCACACATAAATATTTTGAGTCTTAATTAAGTTTTATTTCAAGATTTTTTGCTTAAAGATCAATTCCCGGTTCCAGTGCTACTAGTACCAATTGACTGATCACTCACTGCAGGTCTTCAATTGGCGTTCGTCTGCTCTCCCTACCGGGTCTGTCCTCTGGCGCCACCACCTCACATATCAGAGAAATTCACAAAAACAAAACAACGTATTCTCCCCAGGTGCATCCTTCGGCCCCAATCATGTGACGACTGCAGCGATAACTGACTTTTTGTGACACAGGCGAGAGTCACGGACATATAATAACAATCAGCATGCTCCCAGATGATGTCCTGCTCGAAATATTTGACTTCCGCCGCAAGGCTCAACTTTGCTTTCGAGTTGTATGGAAATGGCACTTACTGGCACATGTATGCCGAAGATGGCGACAAATTGTATTCGAGTCACCACACCGTCTCGATCTCCAGATACTCTGCTCCTTTGGCACTCCTGTCAGGAAGAATCTCACTATCTGGCCAGCATTTCCTATTGCTATTTATTATCCCCACAACTTTTCCGAGAGCGGCATTCCACCTGACGATGAAGACAATGTCATTGCCGCACTTGAGCACCGCAACCGTCTATGTTCTATCATGTTTTTTGTAACAGCCTTGCAGTTAGAAACGATAACTAAAGTGATGCAGGACCCATCTCCGGTGCTGACCAAAATCTTCGTTGGCGAGGCCGACGGAAATGCACCGGTCCTTCTCTCTGAATTCTTGGGGGGCTCTGCACCGTGTTTACAGAGCCTCACATTGTACGGCATACTTTATCCGGCATCACCGGCGCTTCTTTCATCCATCAGCGACCTCGTCTCCCTCCAACTTTACCGTACACCCCAACTGGTTATAATTTACTCGGGGCGATGGTTGCATGTTTGCCGCATTGCCGATGCTCGCCGACCTTGTCATTGAATTTGAATCCCAGTCAGCTACTGTCCGCAATGATCGAATACGCTTGCCTCCCGTAACACGGATTGTCCTTCCTGCTCTCACCTCCTTTCGCTTCCATGGATCTAGCGAGTATCTGGAGGACTTCATTTCCCAGATCGACGCCCCTCAACTACAAAGTATCTCCGTAGATAACATCCTCAGCTCGTCGACTATCGGGCTACGCAACTTTCCAAGTTCATCGATCGGTCAGTTGGCCCCAAGTTGACTCTAGCCAAGCGTGCAGATTTCGACTTTTTCAGTCGCTCCGTCACCATGTATCCGCATGTCAAACACCCACCCTCGGATTGGCGCCATGCTGAGGCTCTCGTCTCATTAAAATGGGTTGACTGGCCGGTTATGGACATAGCCCGGTTGCCCAGCCATTTCCCCACTACACTCTCCAATGTGATCCATCTCAATCTCGTCGCGTATGAGGCAGATCATTGTTTGGAGGATATAGGTGATGTTGATTGGCTGCTGCTTTTCCGTCAATTCTCCACCGTGCAGACGCTGCGTCTATCTCCGGTGCTTGCATGGAACGTTGCTCTTGCACTGGAAGACATCAAGGGCGAGCTGGTCGACGAAGTGTTACCATCCCTTGATTTGGTTTGGATAGTGGGCCAGCGGGGACCACTCATCGAGAAGTTCATCGCCACCTGCATGCTCTATGGTCTCCCGGTAACCGCTGTCGACACAGAAACAGAGTTTGATGAAAGACTCGAGTTCTATGTCAGCAGATAAGAGAATGTCCGATATCAGTTGCGTATTATATGGCCTGGTATTTTACGATTCTAATTATCCATCCGTCCCATTTAGGAGACAATACATGCTCACATATATATTGCATTTGTCACAATATGTCAATATGCTCGGACAAAATATAATACGACGAAATTATGATGGGCCTTGGTCTTTTGCGTGAGGGGCCTGAGCTTGGTCTGGCTGTTCGAGCAGGCATGGGGAGCAACGGTATATTGCATACTACTTTAGCTTACCTGTGAGGCTTGTACTTTATGACTACTTAGTTGTTCTGAATGAACTACTGTATTCCCTAGTGTGCACGCATCTTATATACACTTTGGAACACTATATAAATAGCTACTTATCATATCTCAAGGCCTAAGGCCACTCAACTGAGCGCAGATGCTGTCCGCTCTCTGATTCGTACTAGCAAGGCCACAGCTCACTGCTGTGGCCGAGCCTGTGGCTCAGCGTTGTGGCGCTTCGCCGATCACTCGGCTTGCTGGCCACACACTCGCTCAACACTCCCCCTCGCTTTGCACACCGGTGGAGGTGTTTCGAAGCGTTCTGAGACGAATATATTTTGAGTCCCAGAGTGTCCCGAAACTGCTGTGAACTTGATGCGACCCAAGTTCTTGGTGAACATGTCTGCTGGATTATCAGTGCCATTTATGAAGAATAACTCCACTTTGCGTTGCTGAACCACTTCCCGGACGTAATGGTAGCAAATATCTATGTGTTTAATTCTGCGCTCTTGCACAGGATTCGACGCCATGAATATAGAGCCTTGATTGTCGCCACACAGTGGAATCGGTCCCATCTCAATGTCAAGCTCGCTGAGGAGCGCCTTGATCCACACAAGCTGTCGGCTTGTGTCAGATAGGGACATGTATTCTGCTTCTGTTGAAGACAGAGCGACTGTGCGCTGCACTCTGGAATTCCAGCTGAAGATTCCATCTGCTAATTTAACCATGTATCCGGTAGTGGATCTGTGGTCCACAGGGTTTGATGCCCAGTCAGAATCTGCACACACGAATAGACCCTTATTAGAGTGGCCACTGTATATTAGTGCATAGTCTGCAGTGCCTGCGAGGTAGCGGCATATGCCAGTGTGCAGTGCACGATTCAAGTGGTCTTGTGAGGGGTTTGCAGCGTGCTGTGCCATCTTAGTCACTGCGAATGCGATGTCTGGGCGTGTGCCCAGCATAATGTACATGAGCAAACCGATGATCTGCTGGTATTGGGTACGCAGTGTAGTATCCACAGTGTCGGTATTCAGTAGGGGGTGATATCCCTCAGGCAGTGGCGTCGCTGCATACTTAGCATTCGTCATTCCAAAGCGCTGCAGCACTTTATTGAGGTAGGCAGTCTGGTCAATACAGATCTTGCTGTCCTTCCTTAGTATGCGCATGCGCAGGAACTCCTTTGCTTCGCCAAGGTCGCGACACTCCCATTTGTGCATAAAGGCGTCTTTCAGTGTGTTCACTAGTGTCTTGTTGCTGCCCATGAAGAGCACATCGTCTACATACACTATGACCACTACTGTAGAGCCTTTGGACGTGTGCACAAATAGTCCAGAGTCTGAGAGGAGGCGTTTACAGCCTATGTCACCCATGGATCTGTCCAGCGCTCTCCACCACGCCAGAGCTGCTTGTTTGAGTCCATAGAGTGCACGCTTAAGGCGCAGTACTTTACTTTCCTGTCCTTTAAGCTTGAAGCCTTCAGGCTGCTCCATATAGAGCTCCTTGTCCAATTCCCCATAGAGGAAGGCACTCTTTGTTGATAAGTGACCCTTGCGCACTTAGTGGCTCAAAAGGACAGTCAGATATGGACTGCTGTAGATAAGATATACAGGACTCATGTAGATTAGATTATTATGATCACACAATCTTGGACTTATTGTATTTGCTTATCTATGACATCACTGTACACTATGACATCATAGGATCTGGACTTTGCGTTGTATTCAACGCTCTTGTACTTTCCCTTTGTCTTATCCTTATCATGATGTCAGTATGATATCATTAGTCTAGATTCTTCTTGTACTCTTGCCTCTTGTTCTCAGAACGTCCACTCCTTTGTCCGTCTGTAGAACAATAGCCCTTGTATTTACTGTAACTCTGTGTTACTAGTGTCACCCTGTATTTTGTATAAGTAGTGCAGCTTGTACGCTCCTGGTCCACATCAGTTCTCATCTGTTGTGTGCCAGGTATGTCTCCACCTTTCTAATATATCATCAGTTCTCATCTGTTGTGTGCCAGACACCCCATCTGCTTCCACTGCAAGTTTACTCTGTTGCTGCTTTCCAGTCACCCTACATATCTCACCACAGTCACCTTTGTTCACTGTGAGTATGTTCCCCATGTGCACTGTTCATCACTCTCAACGTCTAAGCCAGTGATATACCACTGCTCGAGAGCCACTAGGGCGAGCATGAGGTGTACTGACTCGAAGCGCACAACTGGAGAGAATATTTCATTGAAGTCAGTGCCTTCTATCTGAGAGAAACCCTTGGCCACAAGACGAGCCTTTTTATGGCCGTCTGTTTTCTGGTCAAAGACCCAACGGTTCTTTATGACCTTTCTCCCCTTGGGGAGATCCACAAGCTCGAAGATGTTGTGCTTTCGAAGTGCCTCTAGCTCTTCGCGGCATGCGGTCTTCCACTCCTTTCTCTGCGCCTCAGGCAGTCACAGAATGTCTTTGTAAGTCCACTCCCGAATAGAAGTGGTGTGCATTAAGTGTGAATCGTGTGGTACCGCTTTGGCAAGCAGGTAATCAACGAATTGTACTCCCCCTTCCTGGGCTAGCTTTGCCAGGAGTAGGTCTTCGACCTCTACATCACTCAGTAGGGGTGTCAGCGGTGAGTCATCGCGCTGTGGAGTGCCAGTGCTAGGTCCAGGAACCTGCCTCTGGCGAGTGTCTGGGGGTGGCTGGGTGTTACGTTCCTTCCGGACATATCGACCCGACTTGGGTTATTTGTCTGTCTGCTGAGCCTTGAGCGCATCGAAGGTCTTCAGGATCCCGTAGGCAACGGCTAGGGCGATCCGCAAGGCAAAACCCACAGGGGTAAAGATGACATGGTAGTGGTAGAGGGGAGAGATGGTGAAAGACAAAGTCGGTCCGTGACATGACTTATAGCGGATAGGTAGGAGGTTCGATGGTGGAGGGACAGATCTCCGAGGTCACACCGAGGTTCAGAGAGGAATCGAATGTATACGAGCCCACTTGGATAGCCAACAGCTTATGGCGCGACTCCAGACGAAGGGAAGGTATTACACAAGATATCAAAGCTACCGTTCCAAGACACGTAGCCGACTCTACTTATACTACTCCAGAGGAGCTTTCAAGCTCAGTCTGAAGTGCCGAATCCTAATACACAGCCGCGAACCCTAATACAAGTAGCCAATGGCAATAACGCGCATGGCACGAGTCAGAGATAAGGGTCGCGTGTCCGGAACACGAGTCACCGATAACACAGATAAGGGCCTAGAGGCGCCCCACAGTAAAGTCCACGGGAATGTGACGTCATACCAGTCTCGATTCATACAATCACAAGCCAAACACAAGATAAGTCCGGGCGCAAGCTCATCCGGCCTCTTCTGGACGATTCTAGGCAGGTCACATGCCAGGGTCACGTGATGGCCAATCCTTCAGGACCTATTCCAAAGGCTCCTGGTAGCAGTTCTCGTGCGGGGAGGGGGATCAATCGCTCACTGCGCGTCTCGAATACACGTAGTCTTCCAGCTGCGCCACTGCAGCGTCGATTCTTGCGTCGTCTTGAGGCCAAGCCTCGCGTTGCCAGTCCCACCAAGGGTCCGTAGGCGTGCACGCGGATTCCACAACGGGGATATTGGCGGTCAGGGACACATCACGTGGCGAGTCACGTGCCGGTGAAGGTGGAATCGTAACACTGGGAGCGACCCGGCGCATCCCCCACAATATCTCTCCACTGGCGCATCTGCTGAACGTCTCTGTGTTGTTGCACAGGGTGCCTGTGTTCCCCATAGACGTTACCAGGTCGTGATGGTATTCTCCTTTCCTGCCCAGAGCATCTGGGGAGTGGCGGCGGCTGTGGTGCATCCACAGGCACATCCTCGTGCTCTGGCACTGGTGCAGGGGAAGGCGAAGTGTGCTCAGGCTGCCGGGGTGGCGCCAGACCCTTGTCAGGATCTTGAGACACTTCCATTGGTCTGGAAGGAGGAGGGCGATGTGGGGTGTCCCCATCATCGCCATTGAAAGGAGTAAACTGTGGTGGTGTACCATGTTGTTCGACTGGCTCTTCCAAGCAAGTAAAGCCACGCTTTCGAGTGGTTTCACACTTAGGGAACATGTTCTCATCGAAGAGAGCAGTTGCTCCTGTGTACACAGTGTTCTTAGTGAGGTGCATGAATGTGTACACCTTGATGCCTTCAGTGTGGCCAAGATAGACCATCAGCTCAGACTTAGGCACAAGTTTGTTCACTCAACGTTCCTCAGGGATGTGGGCATATGCTGCACAGCCGAACACTCGAAGGTGCGAAATGTCCAGCACTGTGCCATGTAGTGTCTCGTAGGGCGTGCACCACTGTAGGCGGCGCACAGGGGTCCTATTGTACACATGCACAGCATGCAGAACCGCAAATTCCCACCAAGACTCAGGGAGACAGGCGTCCAGGCGCATAGCCTGTGCCTTGTCCATGCAAGTGCGCATAAAGCGCTCTGCACGACCATTCTGTTTTGGAGTGTATGGTGCGCTCTGCAGGATCCGTATCCCGTTGTCCTTGAGAGTGGTAATAAAGACATCTGACTTGTATTCGCCACCTGCATCCGACATCCACTCTTTAACAGTGGTGCCAAACTGATTCTTAACGAGTGCGATGAAGTGTTTAAGTGCACCTATGGCAGCACCTTTGGTGCGCAAGCACACTACCCAAGCATACGATGTACAGTAGTCAATGAAGCTAACAAAGTACTTGTACTTATGGTAAGATTCTACTGGGAAACTCTTCAAGTCAGAGTGGATTTTTGCGAAGGGTGCAGAGGCACGTGTTTCAGATGGCAAGTGTGCCTGCGAAGGCATCTTACCTTGCGCACATCCTGGACACACTGGCACTTCCGCAGGGAAGTCCAGGTCCTTTGGGAAGCCCTTGGTGTGGCTTCTAGTGTGGCGAAGCACATCCTTGGAAGGATGGCCGAAGTGCTTGTGCATAAGAGTATAATCCACTGCATACACAGTGGCGTTTGCACTCGCATCTGCGATTACAGACTCCAGCCAGTAGATGGTGTGGCCAGGGAACGTTGGCACACACTGTATTAGTGGTATAGTGGTGTGTTCTCTGCGCAATACCTTGCTGCAGGAACTTGCCCACAGAGAGCAATCTCCCTGTGATTTCAGGGATATAGAAAACAGGGTAAAGGCGCGTAGTACGCTGCCTAGTGTGCCCGTTGTGTGTAACTTCGTGCTTAATGAGAACGGCGCCCTTTCCTTTAATATGGATTGGCTTTGAGGCTGTCTTCACAGGGATAGGCGTCCCGATGTCCTCATAATCTATGAAGTCTTTCATTGAATAGGTGAAGTGCAAAGATGCACCAGAGTCTAAGAGCCACTTTGCACTGCCGTCGTCTTTTCTCATTCCCTTGCACTTAGCACACTCAGCAGTGTCCACGCCATGTGCGCCACTTTGTGCACATTTATTTAACGATTCTACACAACCATGTACAGTACTGTACTTAAGCTTCATAGCTAGTTGTGAGACAAGGCGTTCATGACTGTGAGGCATCAGGAAGAGGGATGGGACAAACCTGAAGTCATTCAGGCCAGCGGTGTCACAGACCATAGCATTTAGGTCCCAGTCATTGTTCCCGAGACTGACACAGTCTTCAGCAGACTGGCGCTGAGTGTCAGGAGAGGGTGAGCGGGTGAGGAAACCATCTCCTTCATCCTCATAGTCAGAGGGCTCGGGGGAAGACTTGCTGCGTTTGGAAACGCGCTGGTCATCGTCAGAGTCCTCTGGATCGAGTGCAGTGATGCGCTGCTCGAGAGTCTTGAGGGTGTTGGAGGTGCCAGCCACTCCAATGTCGCACACAACATTGCGCGCCTTGTTGAGTGTGGCATATGGTCTTATGGTGGCAGAAGGGTGCCTGGTGTGTCCAGGGACAGTGCGCACAGTCTTGCCACTCAGGGCGAAGTGTGCGACAGATGCTGAGGTCGGGGAAGGCAAGGCAGCCTTACTGGCGAGGTGAGAGTGGTCGTGAGTCTCTTGACCTTGCTGCTGCAACTGGGACTTCTTCCCACTGCGCTTGCCACGCTTCTTCTTGCCTTGGGCATTGCCTTGGCCTTGCCCAGACCGCTGGGTGTTGCCGCCACCACTCCCAGAGCCACCGCCAGAGCCAGTGTCTCGCTGCTGTCTGTAGTTTGGGTTGCCACACTTGCGCTTCACTGCAGAGAGCTTCTGCGCACTCTGCTGCGGCCTCCCTTTGTTCCTCTCAGTCTCCCACTGTCCCATGACAGCTTCGGGCACATGCTTGAGGTTAAGATTGGCAAGGTCGTAGCTGGTGCAGAGGATGGAGACGAGCATCTCCCACTTGGGTGGAAGTGCAGACAGCAAGATCATCGCTTGGATGATCTCTGGGATGGCCACACCATTAGTAGACAGACGGTGCACTGCAGCCTGCAGTTTGTTAATCTGCGGCAAGGGGTGCTTATTAGCGTTGATCCTGATAGAGATAGCTTTCTTGAAGTCCTTGAACAGAGTGGTGGGCTGGACAACATCAAAGTGAGTCTTGAGGCGGTTCCAGATCGTGTCTGCTTTGTTCAGGGAGGCTACTTCTTCCCTAATGGTGGGATTGATGTGCAGGATAAGATTGGCGAGGGCCTTTTGATTGCCACTCTTCCAAGTCTTGTGCACAGCGCACTCAGCATCAGTAGGAGGGTTAGAGACAGGGGGTTCAGACTCGTCTCCATTGGCATACTCCCACAAGTCCATGGACATGAGATAGGCTTCCATCGCCTGGGCCCACTCTTGGTAATTAGTGCCATCGAGCACCAGGACCAGAGAAGTGAGGGTGTTCAACATATTGTGTTTCTGTGAGGGCAAACCGAGTGTCAGCAACCATGCGACGACCAGGCACACGCAGAAAGTGTTTAGAACGCTCAGGAAACTCTTAGATTAGTGGCAGCCACTAGGGCGCACACTTGGGCATCATGCAGCCATGTAGGCGCACTGCACACGGCACTGCAGCCATTAAGGCGCATTGCCTGGCAAGCCAGAGAGCACACAGTGCGCAACTCAATTAAGAGTGCGCTGTTGCTGCCATCGAAGGCGCAGATGGTGCCCCAGGGCCCATAACCTGTCGAGCAGGCATGGGGAGCAACGGTATATTGCATACTACTTTAGCTTACCTGTGAGGCTTGTACTTTACGACTACTTAGTTGTTCTGAATGAACTACTGTATTCCCTAGTGTGCACGCATCTTATATACACTTTGGAACACTATATAAATAGCTACTTATCGTATCTCAAGGCCTAAGGCCACTCAACTGAGCGCAGACGCTGTCCGCGCTCTGATTCATACTAGCGAGGCCACAGCTCACTGCTGTGGCCGAGCCTGTGGCTCAGCGTTGTGGCGCTCGCCGATCACTCGGCTCGCTGGCCACACACTCGCTCAACACTGGCTTCAGTCATAGCATGGTGCAACCGGGTTCAAGAACCACGATACTACATATGCAACACCGAAAAGAGTTATTTCTCGCTGCTCGACGATCGAAATGGGACCCGAGCTGTGTACCAGCGTGCCGTCGACTCAAACCCGGTCGAACATGTGAGAGAGGGAGACGACAACTGAACGATGTCAGGCATACTAGATAGATGTTCGTCTGGAGACAAACATTTCTTTTGCATTACAGCTTTGACCTTACATCAAACTCGCTCACCCCCGTGCCCTCATATCCACAACCTCTCGCAATCTCTCTTAATATCTCAAGAGGTGGAGAAACCAGTCCCTTATTGATGACGACGCCGTTAGGCTACAAGGCAGTCGACGTGTGCCCACAATTCAGAGGCGAGCGATCCATAGAATCATTGTCAGATGTTCACTGGCATTACAGCCACGAGATCAGGAGAGGAAAGACGAGGTTTGCTGAGTAATCTGGTCTGTGTCGACTGCCAAGCGCCCCCATGTCGGACACTGCCACACTACCAATGTAGCCCATCACCTGCATTACTGTGATGGGTACTCAGAGGTTTGTCTAAGGCACTTCATTCGCCATATTACTAGTTATTAGAGCCAATATTATCCAACTGGCGACCGGCATTCCCCAGTGTAACGTCTACCACGGACGTTTGCCTGACTTAGGCCTCGGAGGAAGCGGCGATCCTAAACGATTTGTAGAACAGGCGATTTGTGATGGCGTCGGTGTACTCAGCTGGGTGTGGAGCTAGATCTCCGTTCAATGCAATGAAGGCGTGCAGATCCTCCTCTTGAGGTACGTCTGCAGGTGGTTCGTCGAGGGGAACGATGGTCCTCCAAGAAGGGTGATCAACGATGTAGATGTAGCCGTACGGCCTGGCGACTCGTTCGTTGTAGTAGAGGAATACGCGATGAAATACTGATCCAAGCAGATAGATGTCCACTGCCCACAAAGGGGAACTCGGGATAAGCTCACGGGGATCCCTGGTCTAAGGGGATATGCCAGAGAGGACTCACTTCAAAGGGAGGAGAGCCCTATGGATGACGAGACAACAAGATGGTGGTATTGAAGAAGACCAAGATAGCGATCCTGGTCTTCCACATCGACTACTTATACAGATACGCGCGGGCTTTCAAGCGCCGCTTCAAGCTGAACTAGCCAATAGCGTAAGTAGAGTAAACCCTAGTACAGCTATCCTAGTATGAGTCACTTCGAGTCATGATCCGATCCATTATCGTACACAATCACATGTGCCGGAGCTTACCCGGCTGACTGATCCAACAAGTCCATGACAATATACTGCTGACGTGGTGTCATCCCCCGAGCGTCAGTGTCCACTTCCGGGCCGAAACGTAACATCACCCCCTTTTCAGGATCGGGCACCAGACCGACCGCGGCATATCTCCTCTCGGAGGCGCGCAATCCGGGTTCCTTCCTCTGCTCCGGGGCGGTAAGAGTCCCGCTCAGTCTTCAATGCGCTTGATGGCGTTGGCGCGTTGGAGGCGTAGCACGCACTCCCGGCGCATGCGTCCGATCTTGTCGAGCTCGTCGATCTTCTTCTTGAGCTCCTCCTCCTTCGCTACGTAGCCCGCTTGGAGGCAGCGGTAGCGGTGAACCTCCGCCGTAATCGGTCAGGTCGCTCATGGCCATACAAGCCATGTCGACCGACTCGCGATAGGTGCTGTCCTGGTCTAGAAAGACCAGGTCGTCGTCGTTGTAGGTGGGCGTGGGCTCGTCGTAGTTGGGGGCGGCGTGCACCGACTTGCCATACTGCTGGTCGCTGCCTCGTCTGTAGGCGAGGACAAAGGGGTCCGCCGTAAAGACGAGCTGCGTATACCGAGCTGGGTGCAGCCGACCCTGAGCGTCGCGAATCTGGAAGGGGATAAAATGGACTCCCCTGTTGTGATGGAATCCGTGCGGTGGCGGAGTCTCCACCCGAGATCGGGAAATTGGACTGTGTTCCTCCGGATGGTAGAGGCGGTGTTTCTCGGATCTTTCTGATGGGGGGAGAGTGAGTGGTTCCCCGTCCGTGCTGCATAGCGGCGGGGTTTCGTCATGAGTTTCCGTGAGGTGAGTCCCATATGTGAGATGTTGATTGAGGGGGCAATGCTCCTGTGACAAGTACCGGTCGTATGCTCGATCTTCTTGTATTTGAGCCTCGTCTTGACGGGACGGAGGTCTCGTGGGAACATAGCCTTGCGGAGACGGGCTTCGTGTGCCCGCTGCTGTAGGTGTTGGCGAAGGAAGAAGGGATGGAACGGGGGTAGTTGGACGACTGGGGCTGGGTTGAACGGACTGGGCAGGCGACAGGGATGGTGATGGCGGGGCGTTCTGAATGATGACAGTGGGCTGGGCTGTGATAGGGAGTAGGTCGTCGAGGACATAGTGGACTTGGACTGGGGATTGGGACATGAGTAGATGAGGGTGAGAGGGAAGGAGATGGGGACGTCTCTTGGGAAAGCCCTGCGCTTATATGTGCTTCTCTGGCGGGGTTTAAACGTTTAAACTCCCTTATCGCTTCATCAGCGAATACGTCATCCTTCGAGACCCATTGATTATCGGAGTCCGGGTATCCACGCCATTTGACCAAATACTGCAGTTTCTTTGTTCTGCCGAAGCGCCGAGAGTCTAGAATCTTCTCGACTTCATATTCTTCTTCACCATCAATCAAGTCTGGCGGCGGGCGCTGATAGTTGGGGCCGTGTGTGGGAGTTTCGCGATAAGGAGTCAGGAGGTCCGTGTGGAATACTGGGTGAATGCTCCACTGCGTGGGAAGTTCCAATCGATAGTTGACTGCGGACATCACCTGAATGACCTTAAAGGGGCCGTGTCTTCTGGGCGCAAGCTTGGTGGTTGGTTGGTTGGTACGTAGGTGGTGCCCTTCGAGCCATACTAGGTCCCCGATTTGGTACTTGGGCGTATCTTTGTGTTTGATCCATCCTTGCTGCGCCTTTCTCATTAGTTCCTGGGCGCGCATCCTAGCCTCTTTGAACTGTTTGACGTGAAGTGCTACTGGGGAATGGGCGAAGGTCGATCGATCCAGTCGGCGCGTGGGTTGTATCCCATGAGGATGCTAAAGGGGGATTCCCGCGTCGACTCGTTTGGCCAGTTGTTATGAGTGAATTCTGCCATTGGGAGATAGTGGGTCCAGTCGTCTTGTCGTTCGTTAACCCAGAAGCGCAGGTACTGTTCCAGCCATTGATTAGTGCGTTCCGATTGTCCGTCTGTCCTGGGATGATAAGCTGTGGAAATGTTTTGTTCGATTCCCAGTATCTTGCACAGTTCGCGTGTGAATTTGGATGTGAATCGTGGGTCTCGATCACTGATGATGCGCGCCGGTAGTCCGAATCGGGAGAAGACGTGTTTTACGTACAGGGCTGCGGTTCCTTCCGCGCTTATCTCTTCGAGGCATGGGATGAATATGGCCGCTTTTGAGCAGTCGTGGTCTGTTACTGTCAATATAGTGTCGCAGCCGTCCGCATGGGGCAATTTGGTGATGAAGTCCAGCGCTATGGTTTCAAATGGCATGGCTTCTGGTTTCGGGAATATGGGTTGTAGTGGTGCGCGTGTGGGGCGGTTGTTGACCTTGATTCTTTGACAATCTGCGCATCCTTTGACGTAGTCTTGTGCTTCTTGTTGTAGCCCGGGCCACCAGTAGTATCGCTCGACCATTTTGATTGTCCTGTTAATCCCTGGATGTCCGTGTACTGGCGGATCATGGTGGGCTTGAATGATGTGTCTTCGTTCAATTTGGTCCCCCGTGACTACGCGCCGTCCGTCTTTGTACCAAGTGCCTTCGATCTTCTTGAGTTTGTGGGGGTCTACCCATCGCCGGATGGTTTCTTCATCCTGAGTGTATACTGGGTTTGTAGGTTGCATTTCTGCGACGGTTACCGTGTTTCCGAGTCTCGTTGGGTCTTCCGTGGTGTCGATTTCCGCTGCTCTAACGAAAATATGGTCTGGTAGTACCGTGACCTGTTCGTTGTCGTGGTCTCCTTGATCATAGTCCGGTCGTCTGGATAGTGCGTCTGCTCGTCCATTGGCTGTGCCCTTGATGTGGTGAATCTCTATGTCATATTCTGAGAGTTCGAGTACTTCCCGAGCTACTCGTCTGGATATCTTTTGAGGGGATCTCCAGTATTGTAGGTTCATATGGTCCGAAAACACTTTGATTTTGTGTGGTGATCCTGCGAGGTATTGTCTCCAGTTGCGTAGGGCTTTGACTATGGCGAGTAATTCCAGGTCATAGATGTCATAGTTTCGTTCGGCTGCGTTAAGGGTGTTTGAATAGTATGCGATGGGGTGACGTTTGTTGTCTTCGCTTCGTTGGAGTAGTACTGCTCCTACGGCATATCCTGATGCGTCGACTTCTAGTTCAAAGGGCTTGTCTAGTTCCGGGTGTTTGAGTACCGGTTCTTGTGTTACTAGTTCTTTAAGCTTGTCGAAGGCCTGTTGCTGTTCTGTTCCCCATGTCCATTCCGTGTCTTTGCGTGTGAGTTTGTTGAGGGGTCGTGCGTGTGTGGCAAAATTTCGGATGAAAGCGCGGTAAAAGTTGCAGAACCCTAGGAAAGATCGCACCTGTTTGACGGTTTTTGGGGTAGGCCATTCGCGTATGCCCGAAATTTTGATGGGGTCCATGCGAATCACCCCCTTTTCAATGATTACCCCCAGGTAATCGAGGGAGGAAGAATGGAAGGTGCATTTCTCCAGTTTTAGGTAGAGGTCGTGTTCTTCGAGAAGGTCTAAGACTGCGTGTACGGCTTCCGTGTGATCTTGTTCCGTTGTTGTCGTTGCGATGCCGATGTCGTCCATGTATGCTCGTATGATGGTCCCTTTGCGTTCAAAGTACTCGATGAGTGGGGTGATGATGTGGTTCATCATAGCTTGGAAGGTGGCCGGCGAGTTTGTTTGTCCGAAGTACATGACCAATGGTTCGTATAGCCCGTATTTTGTCTTGAACGCTGCTTTTTCCTGGTCGCCGTCTTTGACAAGTATGTTGTTGTATCCCCATCGTACGTCGAACTTGGAGAAGATTACTCCACCGCTTAGGTCTGCGATGAGTTCCGGTATGAGGGGGAGTGGATATTGGTTGCGTATGGTCCATTTGTTGATTACCCGGTAGTCCTGTACTGGTCGTAGTTTTCCGTCCTTCTTTTTGATGAAGAAGAAGGGGGATGCGTACGGGGATTTAGAGGGTCTGATATACCCTTTTGCCAGTTCTGCGTCGAGCCATTCCTTGAGTGCTTTGTCCTCTGCTTGGTTCATTGGGTAGATCTTGCAGTCGATGTGATCTGGGGCGTCTGGTTTGAATTCGATTGCGTGGTCCCACGGTCTGGAAGGTGGGAGGCGGTGTGACTCCTCTTCGCTAAAGACCTTTGCGTGTCGTTTGTATTCGTCCGGGATTTCCTTTTTCTCCGTGTATTGTTGTGCTCCGATTGCGAGTTCCGTTGCCGTGGTTCGTAGGTGGATGGGTAGTGAATCCTCTTCTAGTTCTGCGAGGATGTGTTCCTTGTGTTGGTCCATGCATTGCTCGAGTGTCTGTCGCAGTTGTTCTACTGCTGATCGTGCCGTGAAAGGTCTGAGTGGGTTAGTCGTGCGTATGATGATGGGGTACTGTTTGGTGTCCAAGGTTGCGGTGGCCCAGTGAATTCTGGGTTGAAAGGTGGCAAGCCAGGGGTATCCAAGTATGACGTCTTCTCCTCCTACATCTGTGATGAAGAATGGGATTGTCTTGACTTTTCCGTCCGTTTGTACGTTCAGGTCGGTGTAGTGAGTGATTTTCCCGCCCTTGTTGTGCGTCCCGTCGATGTTCCAAATGTTACGGGGTCGTTCTAGTTCTTTGATCCCAATGCCCATT
This sequence comes from Lactarius hatsudake, assembly GCA_024734325.1. Lineage (NCBI taxonomy): Eukaryota > Fungi > Basidiomycota > Agaricomycetes > Russulales > Russulaceae > Lactarius > Lactarius hatsudake. Next base: position 21,056 of record JANSJP010000221.1, on the reverse strand, counting down.
TGCTTGGCAAAGTTGGGATGCATAAAGTTGTTAGTGGCTCCTGAGTCCACTAGTGCTTGTTTGTCGGCCATTGAGTTACTCGTGCGGATCGAAACTGAAACATGCATAGATCGATAGCGCGTTATGAACTGCGAGTTACATTGAGAAGCCCTCACCCAGGCCGATGGGTTTAGGCGTCGGGATAATCCTTCCTCATCCATTCCCCCATTTGGTTGTGAAGCTCCGCCATTTTACCCATCATCAGGGTCATAGGCGTTTCGGTTTCTTGAGGCGATGTGGTTGGCTCATCCAGGTTGATGAGTGGTTCCTCTGCTACGCTTGGGGGTGCGGTAGGAACTTCTTCTATGTAGGCACTCCGTCCTTGAGGAGGCCCACTAAATCCCGGTCGTGGTTGGCGAGGCTGAAGGCAATCTCGTGAGAAGTGGCCTTTGCGTCCACAATTGTAACAGGAGACGTCCTTAGCGTCGAAAACACCGCGTCCTCCGCGTCCGCGCTGTATGAACCCTCCTCTTGGTGGGAATGGGGGGCGATTGTCGTGGTGGTTGATTTCCGGGCGGTTTGGGTCGCCTACTTCAGCCACTCGGGCTCTAATTCTTCCCGGGGTGGTATCCATTGCATCAGGGTGGTTCTGATATTGTCGCCACGTTGGTTGATTTGGTCTTTGCGGCGTTTGGAAATGCATTTGTTGCTGCTTGGGTCGCTGTGGTGCAGACAACTGTCCGAACCCATCTTGCCTGGCTTTCATGTGGAGGTATTTCTTTTGCTGCTCGATTACGGCAGTCTTCCACTGCGAATAGTTCCTGGGATCGTGGAATTGATAGGCATTTCGGTAGAGGTCCATGGGTAGTCCTCTCGTGAATTTGTCGAGGACTAGTTGGTCATCTAGGCGGTAGCCAGCTAGGCGGACGGTTTTCTCAAATTTGGTCACGTAGCTGTCAATATCGGACCCCATCATGCGGAAGCCCTTATCCAGTTCTAGGCGAGCGTTTTCTTGTTCGAGGTTGTCGCGGAATTGCTTCTTGAAAGCGATTTCGACGCCACTCCAGAGCCATGGATCGGTCTGGTCTGGTTGCTTGTCAAGCCATTCTTGGGTCTTGGTGGCCCATTCATCGACCAGATCTCCTTGGAGGTAGGTGAGGAACATCATTGCTTTGGTGTAAGGGAAGTTGATGTTGCGATTGAATTTGTTAACCCCTGCAAATCGGTTCCATTGGGCTAGGAATGCTTCGGCTTTGTCCCGTTCTCCTTTGAATACGGGTGGTTCCTTTCCGACGAATCGGTCGGTGAGTTGTGGAGGTGTTGGTATGCCGGGGATTCCTGCCGGGTCTCCTCCGGGACCGTCGCCTCCCGCCTCCGTCGTGGTTGCCTTTGTCATCTCCGGGGTCTCCCCGGGAGGTGGATCGTTGTGGTAGGGGTATTTGGTGTCAAATAGGGCAGTGCCTATGCGCATTTCTTCGTGCGTTACTGTCTGTGTTTGGCTCATGACTGGAATGGACTTAGCGATGAGTTCCAAGGCTTCTTCTTCTTGTTCGTCTTTGAGGACGTGGATTTCTTCGGGGTTACTTGCGAGTGATGGAGAGGGTGCTGGTGTTTTGGGAGTTGGGGATCGAGCGGGTTCTTCTGCTTCTCCGTCAATGAGTCCCCACTGATCGCGGGTTACTACTTCGCTGTTGCGGATGTCGAGGTTGAGTGCTGATGATGCGGGTTTTGTGACTTGGAATTTGTTGTTGGCGTCGCTCCAACGGATTTCGGTCCAACAGGTGAAGTCGAAGTTGAACTCGACTGGGATGATGTGTTGTCGGTCTTGTGGGTCGATGTAATAGGCGACGTATCCAGGGATTTCAGCGTCGTCTTTCCAAAAAGCTGATTGAAGGTATCTTTTGGGGACGTTACGTTCTCCTCGTCGGTCGATGTAGTAGGGGCGAAAGGGCACCCAGAGGTCTTTGGTTTTAGGATTGGCCACGGTGGATCTTGGTCTTAATGTAACGTCTACCACGGACGTTTGCCTGACTTAGGCCTCGGAGGAAGCGGCGATCCTAAACGATTTGTAGAACAGGCGATTTGTGATGGCGTCGGTGTACTCAGCTGGGTGTGGAGCTAGATCTCCGTTCAATGCAATGAAGGCGTGCAGATCCTCCTCTTGAGGTACGTCTGCAGGTGGTTCGTCGAGGGGAACGATGGTCCTCCAAGAAGGGTGATCGACGATGTAGATGTAGCCGTACGGCCTGGCGACTCGTTCGTTGTAGTAGAGGAATACGCGATGAAATACTGATCCAAGCGGATAGATGTCCACTGCCCACGAAGGGGAACTCGGGATAAGCTCACGGGGATCCCTGGTCTAAGGGGATATGCCGGAGAGGACTCACTTCAAAGGGAGGAGAGCCCTATGGATGACGAGACAACAAGATGGTGGTATTGAAGAAGACCAAGATAGCGATCCTGGTCTTCCACGTCGACTACCTATACAGATACGCGCGGGCTTTCAAGCGCCGCTTCAAGCTGAACTAGCCAATAGCGTAAGTAGAGTAAACCCTAGTACAGCTATCCTAGTATGAGTCACTTCGAGTCATGATCCGATCCATTATCGTACACAATCACATGTGCCGGAGCTTACCCGGCTGACTGATCCAACAAGTCCATGACAATATACTGCTGACGTGGTGTCATCCCCGAGCGTCAGTGTCCACTTCCGGGCCGAAACGTAACACCCAGTCTCCCTTTTGAGTTTTTCTGAACCGCTTTTATCGATCGACTCTCCAATTGAAGGTGCGTCTAGTGCCCATCAAGTACTGAGCACTCACTAGTACTCACCCCTGGTTCTAAAATAGTGTTCGTCCCCTCTCCCCACTGGTGCCGGGTGACTCTAATTCATCCTCTGTTGCCATACCAGAAAGATTCCCCAAGGTCATTGCAAGGAACAACAGAATGGAAGCGCTTGTGTGTCCTTTAGCACCCCCGTGCTGACAGCAGCGAGAACTGAGTTTGTGTGGCACAGGCAGGAGCCACCCGACCACAATTGGCATGCTCCCAGACAATGTCTTGATTTCCATCGAAACGATCACAACTACACCCTCAGCATATGGAAATGGCACTTACTTGTACACGTATGTCGAACCTGGCGACAAATCATTTTTGGGCCGCCACTCCGTCTTCGACTATTGCTATTGTCTGCACATACGGGACTCCTGTCAGGGAGAATCTGGGTATCTGGCCTGCCTTTCCTATCATTATTCACTACAACAACCCCTGGACCTCCAGTACTCCTGCCGATGAAGACAGCACCGCGATCGTATATGTAATGTCGAGCCTCACAGGCCTCACTCCTTCCCACATTCGTTGGGATGTAAAATGCAACTGTAATACCTTCTTGTTGCTGCTGCTCAAAATAATCCATATATTTCTGTGTTGTCACGACCACGGAACTGATCCCACGAAAACGTGATAATATGCTACGTATCGTACCAGTATTATTAGTCATAGAAGACAAGAGCGCGGAGCTCGATGGACTCATGTTTCTCCACGCCAGATGGAGTCGTGGGGTCCTCGAAAGCGGTGTGCAGTGTGAGCACAGCCACGCTCCCATCTTGAATCGAGTCAAAGCTAGCAAATGCCGCCGGTGAAATCAGCACGAGATGCCGAAGTCAGACAGCACAAATGAACGACGTACCACTTGATTAGCACGCCCTCCTCCGGCGTCAACCCGCGCATGTATTTCCACCGGTGGTTCTCGTTCCACTGTACGCCGTACGTCTCCCCGTCACGATCTGGGTATTTGAGCATATGCGGGACGAGATCGCGGCTTTGGTCGACGCTGTTGAAGTCGCAGAGCGCGAGCGGCCAGTCATACGCGGCATGGTGGATCGGCCGCCACAGATTGATGATCTGGAAGTGCCGCTGCAGCAATCCCTCCACGTCCTCCGCAGGGAGATGGCGTTGCACCCACGCGATGGCCAACGTGGTCGTCTGGTCGACGTGCACGCCCGGAACGGGCTGTCGAGCCTGAGGCGTGTCGATGACACCAGGGCGCCTGCGGCGGATGGCTGTGACGACGAGATGCACACAGTTAGCGGGTGTTCGCACATTTTGGGGGCGGATGAACTCACTGTGGTTGAAGAGGACGACGCGGCTGGCGCCGGTGAGCTGCTTAAGCAACTCTATGCTCTCGGGGTAGTACTCCCACAGGATCTCTTCGTCGTTTGCAAACGAGGTGTGCTTGGCGGGGTGGTGAAAGAACTGGAAGCCGTTCTTATCTAGGGTGGCCTCAGCGCGTCCGCGGAGGTTCTCGACTTTGACGGCATGGGTCGTGTGTTCCCAGTTGGAGGCACGCTCGCCGGTGGTGGGATCGGCGTTGATGTTAGACCACGCCTTCAACCCATCTGTGGGTGGAGTGAAGTATCTGAGGGTGGTATCGACGAAGCGAGGCTCGCTTGAGTCTGTCATGTTTGCGAGGTGTTCTAGTAGGTCTTTGCGATGGACGCGAACTCACCACAGCTTATATAGACCATCGCTCGCGCATTCTTGTGACGAAATTGCGTGATTAACCCTCTGAAAAATGTTTTTGCTGAGTATTCCAAGCCCGAGTCGACTTACAAAGACCGTTTCGAGTCATCGATGACACATGGTCAGTGTGGGAGACGCGTCCATTAACCGACGCCCGACAGGTCTGGGTCTCGGGCCATAAGTTAACAAGAAATGCTAGGAGGGGATGCCAGTAGTTGAGGCCACATAGCAACTGAGATGTGCCTACAATCCGAGGGCTAGCAATCAGCGCTGGATGTTCATCGTAGGCACGAGATGGAGATCATAAGAAGAGAGGCGAGTTTTGCCCATGTTCGTTCGTGTCAGAGTCAGACAGACTGGCATCACCGGACTCCCGGCACGACCTGGACTTGGTTGTTACAATGTTCGTTTATGCGGTGCAACACACTCCTTCCCACTGTTCCCAGTGATTAGACACAGGTCTAGCTGACAACATAGGTCTGTGTCCATTTACCGTCGGAGCATCGGAGTATAGTACAGCTTAACCGGCGTTCTGCCAAATCTATTGCGCGGCCCCGATGTTTCCTTTTTTGGCCTGACCAAATACCTGCACGCCATGCCTCATTGCGGGTCGTTCTGTCGCATTGCATGGGATCATTGAGATGGATTCTATTGCCCTGAAAAACAGTCATCACCCTACGGGCAAAAAAGACACGATCCATTCATTTTCCTGGTATTGCCAAGGGTGTGGCGGTGCCATAACTCATGAGTTCCCCGATCCCCGATCCCAAACTCCCACTGCACTGCATTCTGCAGTAGCTGAGGCTGAAGCGCTGAACAGCTGAACAGGATTACAGTATGACCCATAGGGCTAGCTCTAGTATAAGAGCAGCTCCTTGGTCTGTAGAGCTTAGTTTATTGTCCTAAATTTGTCCACAGTACCAATGGGTACCCAGAGGTTTGTCTGAAGCCTTCGTTTTCCATATTACTGGACTAGTACTGACTGACCGAAATCCCACTACTAATCCCTAATCAGTCATTTTCCACTCTCTATTCCAAGCTCTGCGGAACCGATGCTATCAAATGGTTCTCCCAGGTGTGTCCCATACCTTCCTTCAAGTTTGCCATTTTTCCCGAGCAATCGACTGAGTACCCACAACTACTTATCTTCAATTAGCATTCGTCCGCTCTCCCTACAGAGTGATCGCTCATCTGGCGCTGCTCCACATACCAGCATTGTCGTTCAAGGTTGTAACGTCTACCACGGACGTTTGCCTGACTTAGGCCTCGGATGAAGCGGCGATCCTAAACGATTTGTAGAACAGGCGATTTGTAATGGCGTCAGGGTACTCAGCTGGGTGTGGAGCTAGATCTCCGTTCAATGCGATGAAGGCGTGTAGGTCCTCCTCTTGAGGTACGTTTGCAGGTGGTTCGTCGAGGGGAACGATGGTCCTCCAGGAAGGGTGGTCGACAATGTAGATGTAGCCGTACGGCCTGGCGACTCGTTCGTTGTAGTAGAGGAATACGCGATGAAACACTGATCCAAGCGGATAGACGTCCACTGCCCACGAAGGGGAACTCGGGATAAGCTCACGGGGATCCCTGGTCTAAGGGGATATGCCGGAGAGGACTCACTTCAAAGGGAGGAGAGCCCTAAAGACGACGAGACAACAAGATGGTGGTATTGAAGAAGACCAAGATGGCGATCCTGGTCTTCTGCTTCGACTACTTATACAGATACTCGCGGGCTTTCAAGCGCCGCTCCAAACTAAACTAGCCAATAGCGTATGTAGAGCAAACCCTAGTACAGCTATCCTAGTATGAGTCACATCGAGTCATGATCCGATCCGTTATCGTACACAATCACATGCGCCGGAGCTTACCCGGCTGACTGATCCAACAAGTCCATGACGATATACTGCTGACGTGGTGTCATCCCCGAGCGTCAGTGTCCACTTCCGGGCTGAAACGTAACAAAGGTCACCACAAAATACGAAATAATGTACATGGTCAAGGTCAGGCACCCCAGTGGCGGCTGGCGCGAGTACTGACTTTGTGCGGTACAGACGAGAGTTATATACATTCAACAACAATCTGCGTGCTCCCAGACAATGTCCTCCTTGAAATATTTGATTTCTATCGAAAGAATCACGACTCCTTTCAAATAGTGTGGGAATGGCAGCCACTTGTGCATGTATGTCAAAAATGGCGACAAATCGTGCATCTGCAAACATGGACCCTGTCAAAGCTGTCAGGGACCGGTCGCCGACTGTCGCCAACCAGTCCCTGACAGCTTTGACAGGGTCCACATTTGCAGATGTGTTCGCATCACCCCGCCGACTTAATCTCCAAATTCTCTACACACATGACATTCCTGTCAACAACAATCTGGGCGTCTGGCCAGCCTTTCCTATCATTATCGATTATAGGCGTTCCAAGCTTGGCATTACGCCTCAGGATGAAGACAACATCATTGCGGCACTCGAACACCCCGATCGTGTATGTTTTATCAGGCTTAACATATGGAAATCTGAGTTGGAAAGGGTGGTCCCGTCAATGCACTGGCAAGAACCGCTTCCGGTACTGACGCACCTCGACATTTCCTTGGTGTCCCGGGTGGAAAGTGCACTGGTCCTCCCCGCCGAATTCCTGGGAGGGTTTGCACCACGTTTACAGGAAATCAATTTATTTGGAATTCCTTATCCAGCATTACCGATGCTTCTTTTGTCGGCGACTGACCTCGTCAAGCTTGATCTTTTCAATATAGCCCCGGCTGGTTACATTGCACCCGAGGCGATGGTCGCGTCTTTGGCCACATTGCCCAGGCTCGAATTCTTTGTCATCGGATTCAAATTGGCTACCTCTCGCCCTGATCAAATACTCCCGCTCCCCGTAACACGGATTGTCCTTCCTGCTCTCGTCTCCTTCCGATTCAGGGGTGCTAGCGAGTATCTGGAGGACCTCGTTGGCCGAATCGACGCCCCTCAACTGACCCAGATCTCGACAGTTTACTTGAATCAGGTCGTTGACTTTCAAGTTGCGCAATTCTCCAGGTTCGTCGATCGCTCAGTAGGCCCCAAGACAAACCTATTTCGGCATGCACAATTTGGCTTATCCCGTGACTCTGTCACATTCACCATGTGTCCTCATGCAAGCCATTCACCTTGGGTTCGACGCCCTGTTAAGACTATCATTTCGTGCCAGGGGATTGATTGGCAAGTTTCCCACATAGCCCAGGTGGTCAGCCAAATCCCCGCGACACTGGTCAATGTGGTCCATCTCAAGCTTGCCGAGCTCTGGGGTTGTCGATTCGAGGGCACAGATGATGTTGAATGGGCGCACCTCCTCCGCCAATTCTCCGCCGTGCAGACGCTGCATGTATCTCAGGGGCTCGCAGGGCATGTTGCCCTTGCACTGGAAGACATTACGGGGGGGATGGTCGACGAAGTGCTGCCATCCCTTGACTTGATTTATCTAGAGGACCAGCCGACATCATCCATCGAGAAACTCGTCGCTGCCCGCCGGCTCTCTGGTCTCCCTGTGACCGTCATCGACACAGAAACAGAGTTTAATCAAAGACTCGAGTCCTATGTCAGTGGATAAGAGAATGTCCTATACCAGTTGCGTGCTCTATGGCCTAGTTTTTACGATCCAACGGTTATAACTACCCCTCTATCACATTTAGGAGACGATCACACACGAAGATTGATGTAAACTACATATGTCACGATACCTACATCCGTACGACATTTGCGCGACTCATTGCGTTGGGTATCGGTCTAAAACTTTGCGCGAGCTTGGTTGTCCATCAATCATAGCACTGTGCAACCGGTTTCTACACTTGAATGTCCAGTAAGCGTGAGCACTTCACACGTACAACCAGTGAGTTATTCTCTCGTTCGCATAACGTCACAAGTGTCTAGAGAGTTGGAGTGGGATCGATCCCCTTCGGGCCATCCATGGCTCTCAAAACGAATCGCGCACGCCGCTCGTGCGGATGGTGAGTGATGCCTGCCAGTGGACGAGAAGCCTTCACCTGAAGGAAGGACCGGGGGAAACGACAACGTGTACCTCACATAGATTCCAACTCATATCCTCACATCCTCCAGGTGCCGCAGACCTGATGGAATGGTGAGGTACGCAGGAAAGACGCCAGACGGCCAACCTTACGACTGAGTCTGTATTAGCGGGGGCTGAAGCAGCGTTTGCGTTTCGGCTCGAAGGAAATCGGAAGGCAAGACGTGCATGTCGTAAACTCGAAGGAAGGGCTGGGGAGTATAGAGTGACTAATTCTTCGCCGCGAAAAAGGCGCACCGGAAGGAAAGGCGACTGGCGTCACGTACAGTACATGCACATGTGTCTGTCACCGCGATCCACACCACCCCACGGGGAGTTGCAAGGATTCCTCTTGATCATATATAGGTTACGACATCATCTGGGAGAGCATCGATTGTTACCCGCCGGCAAATCTGGCATTTCCACGCAGAGCAATTGCGGTATGTGACGCACCTCGGTCTCTCCAACCTTCAGTTCTTCAGACCTGGGCTAGAACAACACGGGAGAAGGATGCCGTCCGATGAAAAGCTAACATTTTCCCACAGCCCAGAGGTTGGCAATCCGCGGAAATAGCATTGGTGTTAGTTACCAGCACGGGATCATGAGACAGAGGTTTGTCGACTCACTTTGCCCAGTGCCGCCTAGCGCTTACATCATGGCGGCCACCTGTTTCAGGCTGTTTGTTTCCCACACCACAGTCACCGCATGACCCTAAGCTTACGTTCATTTTGTTTATACTGTACAGCACAATACGTTCAGCCACGTTCTCAGTGACTTTTACAGTGATAGTCAAGTGTCTTTGCCACTTTGACCGACCCCTCCCTTCAAACTTCCCTAGCCCTAATTAGGCCTAGTTAAGTCTTGGCTGCGGTACTGATTCTGTTGTGCGACTGGGTGCAGTGACCGGGTGTTTCTTTTTTTCTTTTGGGCTTACCGTATCCAGACAGCTTTTGCACACCATGCCTCATGGCGAATCGCTCTGCATTCCATGAAACTGTTTCTATTGCCCTGAAACAGTATTACTAGGGGCAACAATATTTCTAGCGCGTTTCACATTTAAGTTCACGAAAAGGAAATTTCTTAAATCACGGCAAGTTCCGTGATTGCATGATTACCGGAGCATGAGGACCGTATTCCGCGGCAGTTGAACACGACCGTGACACTATTGCGACTTATAGGGCTGGTACAAGGCGGCCCCTTCGTCCGCAGAGCTTAGTTCCTGGCATTATCCACATTACCACAGTAATGGACACCGAAAGGTTTGTCCAAGACCTTCATCCGCGCTATTACCGGACTGATTGTCGCCGCTATTCTCTGTTCAGCCGTGGTCCGGACACTCTGCCGAGTTTTTCTGAACCGCTCCCATTGATCGACCCTCCCAGGTGCGTCCAGTGCCTACCAATCGACTGAGTACTCACTGTAGGTCTTTAATTAGCATTCGTATGCTCTCCCTACCGGGCCTGTCCTTTGGTGCCACCACTTCACATATCAGAGAGATTAACGAGAAACAAGCGAACATATTCGCCTTAGGTACTTCTTCCAGCTCCCCCCTGTGACGACTGCAGCGATTACTGACTTTGGGCGACACAGACAAGAGTCACAGACATGCACCAACAATCAATGTGCTCCCAGATAATGTCTTTCTGGAAATATTTGACTTCTGCCGCAAGAATCACGACCCCCTTCGTAATCAAGTTGTATGGAAATGGCACTTACTGGCGCATGTATGCAAAAGATGGCGACAAATCGTATTTGAGTCACCACACCGTCTCAATCTCCAAATACTTTGCTCCTTCGGCACTCCTGCCAGGAAGAATCTCGACATCTGGCCGGCCTTTCCTATCGTTATTCATTATCCCTACTGCTATTCCAAGGGCGGCATTCCACCTGACGATGAAGACGATGTCATTGCCACACTTGAGCACCGCGACCGTCTACGTTCTATCATGCTCGTCGTATCGGACTTGCAGTTAGAAAAGATAACTAAAGCGATGCAGGAGCCATTTCCAGTGCTGACCGATCTCTTTATTGGCTCCGCCGATGGGAATCCACTGGTCCTTCCCGCTGAATTCCTGGGGGGGTCTGCGCCGTGTTTACAAAGGATCACATTGTGCGGCATACTTTATCCGGCGTTACCGGCGCTTCTTTCATCCACCGGTGACCTTGTTTCCCTCCAACTTTACCGTACACCCCCAACTGGTTACATTTCACTTGGTGCGATGGTGGCATGTTTGGCCGCATTGCCGATGCTCGCCGACCTTGTCGTTGAATTCGAGTCCCAGTCAGCTACTGTCCGCAATGATCGAATACGCTTGCCTCCCGTGACACGGACTGTCCTTCCTGCTCTCACCTACTTTCGCTTCCATGGTACTAGCGAGTATCTGGAGGACTTCGTTGCCCAGATAGACGGCCCCCAACTAAGATGTATCTCCGTAGATTATTCCCCTCAGCTTGTCGACTATGAAATTACGCAACTTCCCAAGTTCATCGATCGCTCAGTTGGCCCCAAGTTGACTCTGTCCAGTCGTGCAGATGTTGACTTTTCCAGTCGCTCCGTCACCGTGTATCCGCATGCAAACCTTCCATTCTCGGATTGGCGCCATGCTGAGGCTCTCGTCTCGTTAAAATGGGTCAAGTGGCCGGTTATGGACATAGTCCAGTTGCTCAGCCATTTTCACACTACACTCTCCAATGTGATCCACCTCAATCTCGGGCTCAAGGCAAATCGTCGATCAGAGGACATGGGTGACGTTGATTGGCTGCACCTCCTCCGCCAATTCTCCGCCATGCAGACGCTGCATGTATCTCCTGCGCTCGCAGGGAACGTTGCTCTTGCACTGGAAGACATCACGGACGAGATGGTCGCCGAAGTATTACCATCCCTTGATTTGGTTTGCATAGTGGACCAACCGGTATCATCCGTTGAGAAGTTCATCGCGACCCTCTGGCTCTCTAACCGTCATGTAGCCGTTGTCGACACAGAAACAGAGTTTAATGAAAAACTCCAGTCCTACGTCAGCAGATAAAATATTGGTTCATATCAGTTGCGTATCCTATGGCCTGGTATTTTACGATTATAATTAGCCATCCGTCCGTTCAGAAGAATTATATGTAGAGTTTGTCACAATAATATGTTCACACGAATATTACAACGGAATCATGATTGGCCTTGGTCTGCCTTGAATCGCAACGCAGCGAAACTGGGTTCTATACCTGAATGTTCAGCGAGTGTGAGCAAGAACTACGATGCTACGTACGCGACACCGAAAAGAGGAGAAGGAGGCGGGTAACCGACCCGGAGTCATGCTCGGTATGTCATTCACTTGGACTTGGTCGTGTTATTACTTGCTGCTCGACGATTAAAAGTGCGACCCCAGCTGTGCATCAGCGCCCCATCGACTCAAACCCAGTCAAACGTGTGAGAGAGGGAGACAACAAGAAAATGCATAACGTCGGACGTCATTGATACTAGATTAATGTTCATCGGCGTGGAGAGTCTGGAGTGTTTTCTTTTGTATCATGACTTTGGCCTTCAATCGCACTTGCTCGTCCCCGCGCCCTCATATCCCCGACGGGTGGGTGAATGGACTTGAATAAGTCCCTAGTTGATGGCACTCAGACGCCGCTAGGCAATAGAATAGTCAACATGTGCCGCAAATCGGAGGCAAGTAATCCCGAGAATCATATTTTTCATTACCGTCATGAGATCAGGAGGGGGAGATGCGGGTTTTGTTGAGTAACCAGGGTCAAATGCCAAGCGCCCACAAGAGCGCCCATGTCTGAATCAGAATCGGACACATGTCCGACAGCGATTATGATTATTTTCCACAGTCATTGGTGGTGTCAACTATCTATCCACGTACCAGACACGAAGCAAACACGTCTACTACCACTATCCAACAGCTAAACAGGTTTATCCGCATTAATGGGTATTGAAAAACTGCTTTTGTCAGCCAGCTCTCCCAGGTATGTCCATGGTGTAAAGGTGGGGCAACAGGGGTGATCCGGCTAAGTTGAGCCGGTCCGGTAATGGGGGTCCGAAAGGGCTGGTTCAGTTGGCAATGAGAATAGGTGCAAAGTTGAAGATGATAGAGCACGAGCAAAGATGAGCAAAGGTGAACTAGAGGTTTGCTTTGGAGAGGGGAACTTGGAGAGGCACTAGTGATGGTAAGGTTCGGTTCGGTTCGGTTCTTTGACCTTTTTTCCCGAACCCCGAACCGGACCATTGGTTCGGTTCAGGGGTCTAGGCCGAACCCTGAACTGAACCATTGGTTCAGGTTCACAATGGTTCGGTTCAGGTTTGGGGAGGGGTTGAACCTGAACCGAACCTGAACAAAGCCTAGTGTGTGGCCCAGGTAACCCTTGGGTTTTTTTTCATACCCGTACCCGTACCCGTCGAAACCCTTACCTGCAGCAAGGGGTAAGGGTCAGTCAAGCGTCACAAGGGTTCTACACCCTTGCGACCCATGCACCCAAAATACCCAAATATATTATATTAACTCATGTATGCTACTAGTACAGTGACTATAGACTTGTAAACTAAGGGCCACGGTGCCGTGTCGCCGTATTCGCCATGCCATGGCACAGTGTTGCTGTCTTCGCCATACTGCGGCGCTGTGTCATTGTCTTCACCATGCCGCAGCGCCATGTCGCTGTCTTTGTCACGCCGTGGCATCGTGTCGCTGTCATAGCACTGCGCGCTGTGTCGCTGTCGTAGCGCCACGTGCCGTGTCGATGTCTTCGTCACGCCATGCGCCATGTTGCTGTCTTCATCACGCCGTGGTGTCGTGTCGCTGTTGTAGTACTGCACGCTATGTTGCTGTCGTAGCGCCACGCGCTGTGTCATGGTCTTCATCACGCTGTGGCGTCGTGTCGCTGTCGTAGCATCGTGGTGGTGTCGTAGTGGCACGGTGGGGCATGGCAGCTCTTGTGTGCTGCAAGAAGGTGGAATTGGCACTTGCAAGCCAAAGGTGGTGGTGGCAATACAGGCCTGTGCGGGGCGAGGTGGGGGCAGTGCCGAGAACGTGGTTGGAACCTAGAAAGAAATAAAAATATTGTAGTTAGCTAAAAGGATCAGACAAAGGAAAAACACTTAGCTATAAATTGAGGGTTCCCTGGGCCAAGGAATGCAGTCGACGAGCGCGTCGGATGACAATGGCAGGTGAGGTGGAGGCAGCGCCGAGAACGTGTTTGAAACCTAGAAAACATTGTAGTTAGTTAGCTAAAAGGGTCAGACAAAGGAAAAAACACTTAGCTTCTTTAAATTGAGGGTTCCCTGGGCCAAGGAACGCAGTTGACGAGCACTGCCAGTGAGCGTCGGAAAACAATGGCAGTCTGTTGACACGTTGCAGCAGCGTCCGGTCCAGCAACCTGCGTGCCCGGTGAAACCCGTGACCGATGACCACTGGGGACGGATTTCACAAGGGTCACAAATTCAGTACTCCGAGTCATACCTGTACCTGCCCAAACTCCTGGGCTGAACCTGCACAGGTACATAAATCTATGCCATTCACTAAATAGAACACTTTTGATTTTGGTTTGAGTGCCTAAATCTTTTGCATATTTTCAATGGTTCATTGGTTCAGAACCGGTTCAGAACTGGTTCTCCAGTTTCAGGAATTTGCTGAACCCTGAACCAAACCATTGGTTCGGTTCAGGTCAACAGCTGAACCCGAACCCGAAATTGGGGTTCAGACCGGTCCGGTTCAGGTTCGAACCGAGGTTCAGAACCGAACCTTACCATCACTAAGAGGCACACGAGAGGATAGATGGAAACACAACAGGATGACATTTTGAGTACATATGAGCGCATATTTATACAATGTAGCTACATCTTTAGAGAAAATAGGAATAAAGTAAAGTAAAGAATAACAAAGATGCATGGGCCATTAAAGGCATGAAACAGGAGTCAGGAGAATGAAGGCGGGAAGATGGAGAATGAGAGCGAAAGGGGGCGCGAAACCCCTATGGGTCTTGAATCGTTTGAGACGGAATGGAAACAGAATTAAGTCTTGCATTGCCGTGTATTATCGTGGCGGTGTTGGTTTGGTGTGAATTCGAGTCGGCTGGGTCGAGCGTGCCGAAATGCACCACTCCCCCTCACGCTCGATGAAGCCCGAGGTTCTGCGAGTGCAATGCGACCTTGTGCTTCGGAAGCGGCTTGGTGAGGATGTCCGTGGTCATATCTTTGGTGGGGCAGTACTTGATGTTGATGTGCCCGTCAATAATCATTTGTCGGATGAAGTGGTAGCAGATGTTGATGTGTTTCGTGTGAGCGTGGTAGTTGTCTTCAGTGGCCAAGTGAAGTGCGGCCTGGTTGTCGCAGTGGAGAGTGGTGGGGGAATGAGAAATGCCGAAGAGGGGCTCAGTCAACCTCCTGAGCCAGATACATTCCTTCGCTGTGTGAGTGGCGGCGATGTATTCGGCCTCGGCGGTGGATAAGGTGATAATCTCTTGCTTCCACGAGGCCCATGAGACTGCTCCACCATCAATGAGAAAGGCGAAGCCAGATATCGCATGCCAATGATCCTGGGATGCGCCATCAGCGTCAGTAAATCCCAGTAAGTTGTGTCACTCGTTTCCGAAGGTGAGCGCATGATGTTTGGTGCCGGTGAGGTAGTGGAAGACGCACTTGACACCCTCCCAATGAGTCTCGCCCAGGTTATCAAGGAATTGGGACAGGGTGGAAGTGGCGAAAGTGATGTCGGGACGAGTGGTGACGGCTGCATACATAAGGCTACCGACGGCCTCATGGTAGGGAACTCTCTTCATGTGCGCCGCTTCATTGGTGTCAGAGGGTGCATCTGTTGTGCTGTAAGATGCTCCAGGGATCATGGGAGTAGCGATGGGTTTCATGTCGCTGAGGGAGAAACGGGAGAGGATGGTGTTGATGTAAGAAGTTTGTGTAAGGGAGATAGTGTGTGACTCGCGGTTGCGGGTAATCTTGATACCAAGGAGCCAATGGATGGGGTCGAGGTCGGTGAGAGAATAGCAAGAGTTCAGCTCCCACTTGTAATGGCGGATAAGCTCTGCTGAGCTCCCTGTAATCATACAATCGTCAACATGTACTGCGAGGATGGTTGTTACGACTCGCCTTATTTCTCATTGAGCATCTTCTGACTACTGTACTTTTACGATATGTTCCCATGACTCACACTTCTCGGCTTCCATTCCGCACCCTGCGCCTCGGCGATAGGATGGCCAGTTTTATGCTCTGTTTCGTCCGCTGACCATTTCCGAGGCATGCATCGTCCCACGGGACTCCCTTGTACTATATGAGGTTATTCCCTTTGTCCCCCTTCTCGTACGATCACATCAGACTCGCGCCATGTATTTGTCCTGTACAAACATGCTGTATTAGTATATAAGTCATGCCCTACCTAGCTTGTACGGTAGACTTGACTTCTTGTGTAATACCACAGTGTCTTTGCCTCATGAACGACCTTTGACTCGCTGTTGCGCTTGAGTCCACAATCTCGCTCGCCTTTGCGCTTGAGCCTTGTCTTACTACTATTATCCTCGGTTCCAGGGAAACCGAGTGATACTTGTGCATCATCGAACTGAGTCTTAACCGACTCGCGCTCTTCCGATCCCGTTGACTTTACGCGGTACACGTCGTACCTAACGCCCCCGTGGTGGCGATACAATGGTGAGATGATTTTTGTCATGGATGGAGAAGACTCCAGGGTCAGCGTTGTGAACGCTGAAACCGAGGTCCATGAGAGCATGGCACAAGGTGTTGTACCACTTGCGGCCGGCTTGCTTGAGTCTGTAAAGTGACTTGCAAAGGTGTGTCATGATCACGTGCCACGCCACGTAAACGACTCGGAATTCAGTTTTCCTTCTGGATTTCTCTGGCTCGACTTGCGCTGTGTTTCCGGATTGTTATCTGATGTGTTTCAGATGTGGTTTATATCTGAGCATCAGCTTATCTGATGTTCCATCGTCTCGTTCTGTGTTTCACGTTTCGCTTCTGTCGATGTCTGACGCCTTATGGTGTGCTTTGTCGTGCTGCCAGCGAGGCGCTTGCGTAGGCCTCCGCCTGTAGGATATAAAAGATGTACTGGATGAGACATAGATACCTTGTTTCAGTCTTGTTCTCGAATATAGCCCACTTCCCTTCCTCCTCTCCCTGTCCTTGAAGATCTATGCTCCAACGCTTAGTAAGCGTCCGGCCTGGTATCCCAGACCCTTGCCAGCGTGCAGGGAAGCGTCTCTTGGACAGTAAACATTGTAAGGTCATACAGACCTTAGCCTAGTCCCGTGGAACGATCCGGGTGATCATAAAAAGGTGCTTGACGGACTCCCCCTGATTGTCATATCCAGGGGGTGCTTGCATGTAGATATCTTCATCGTCACTAAGTTCTCCGTTGAGGTAGGTGCCGTTGAAGTTGAAGGTGTAGATGTCCCAGTCGTTGCAGGCGGCGATGGCGAGAATGATACGGAAGCTGGAGAGCCTCGCGACTGGGGAGAAAGTATCGAAATAATCAATACCAAATTTCTGAGTGAATCTGCACGCTATGAGGTGCGCCTTGTATGTTACGTTTCGGCCCGGAAGTGGACACTGACGCTCGGGGATGACACCACGTCAGCAGTATATCGTCATGGACTTATGGGATCAGTCAGCCGGGTAAGCTCCGGCGCATGTGATTGTGTACGATAACGGATCGGATCATGACTCGATGTGACTCATTCCTAGGATAGCTGTACTAGGGTTTGCTCTACTTACGCTATTGGCTAGGATAGCTTGGAGCGGCGCTTGAAAGCCCGCGCGTATCTGTATAAGTAGTAGTCGTGGAAGACCAGGATCGCCATCTTGGTCTTCTTCAATACCACCATCTTGTCGCTTCTTCGTCTTTAGGGCTCTCCTCCCTTTGAAGTGAGTCATCTCCGGCATATCCCCTTAGACCAGGGATCCCCGTGAGCTTATCCCGAGTTCCCCCTCGTGGGCAGTGGACACCTATCCGCTTGGATCAGTATATCACCGCGTATTCCTCTACTACAACGAACGAGTCGCCAGGCCATACGGCTACATCTACATCGTCGATCATCCCTCTTGGAGGACTATCGTACCCCTTGACGAGCCACCCGTGAACGTACCTCAGGAGGAGGACTTGCACGCGTTCATAGCATTGAACGGAGATTTAGCTCCGCACCCAGCTGAGTATTCCGACGCCATTACAAACCGTCTGTTCTACAAATCGTTTAGGATCGCCGCATCGTCCGAGGCCTAAGTCAGGCAAACGTCCGTGGTAGACGTTACATTAAGACCAAGATCCACCGTGGCCAATCCTAAAACCAAAGACCTCTGGGTGCCCTTCCGCCCCTATTACATCGACCGACGAGGAGAACGTAACGTCCCCAAGAGATATCTTCAATCAGCCTTCTGGAAGGACGACGCTGAAATCCCTGGATACGTCGCCTATTACATTGACCCGCAAGACCGACAACACATTATCCCAGTCGAGTTCAACTTCGACTTCACCTGTTGGACCGAAATCCGTTGGAGCGACGCCAACAACAAATTTCAAGTCACAAAGCCCGCATCATCCGCACTCAACCTCGACATCCGCACCAGCGAACTAGTCACCCGCGATCAGTGGGGACCCATTGACGGAGAAACAGAAGAACCAGCTCGATCCCCTACTCCCAAAACTCCTGCACCATCTCCATCACTCGCAAGTAACCCCGAAGAAATCCACGTCCTCAAAGACGAACAAGAAGAAGAAGCCTTGGAACTTATCGCTAAGTCCATCCCAGTCATGAGCCAAACACAGACGATAACGCACGAAGAAATGCGCATAGGCACTGCCCTATTTGACACCAAATACCCCCGCCACGCCGATCCACCTCCTGGGGGAGACCCCGGAGATGACAAAGGCAACCACGGCGGAGACGGAGGCGGAGGCGACGGTCCCGGGGGAGACCCGACAGGAATCCCCGGCATACCAACACCTCCACAACTCACCGACCGATTCGTCGGGAAGGAACCACCCGTATTCAAAGGAGAACGGGACAAGGCTGAAGCATTCCTAGCCCAGTGGAACCGATTCGCAGGGGTTAACAAATTCAATCGCAACATCAACTTCCCCTACACTAAAGCAATGATGTTCCTCACCTATCTTCAAGGAGATCTTGTCGATGAATGGGCCACCAAGACCCAAGAGTGGCTCGACAAACAACCAGACCAAGCCGATCCATGGCTCTGGAGCGGCGTCGAAATCGCCTTCAAGAAGCAGTTCCGCGACAACCTCGAACAAGAAAACGCTCGACTGGAACTGGACAAGGGCTTCCGCATGACGGGGTCCGATATTGACAGCTACGTGACCAAATTTGAGAAAACCGTCCGTCTAGCTGGCTATCGCCTAGATGATCAGTTGGTCCTTGACAAATTCACGAGGGGACTACCCATGGACCTCTATCGCAACGCCTACCAGTTCCACGACCCCAGAAACTACTCACAATGGAAGACTGCCGTAATCGAGCAGCAGAAGAAGTACCTTCACATGAAGGCCAGGCAAGACGGATTCGGGCGACTTCCCACGACCCAACGCCCCAAACAGCAGCAAATGCGCTTCCAAGCACCGCAAAGGCCCAACCAACCGGCATGGCGTCAGTATCAAAACCACCCAGACGCGATGGACACCACCCCAGGAAGAATCCGAGCCCGAGTAGCAGAAGTAGGCGACCCAAACCGCCCAGAAATCAACCATCGCGACAATCGCCCCCCATTTCCACCCAGGGGAGGATTTATCCAACGCGGACACGGAGGACGCGGTGTCTTTAACGTTAAGGACGTCACCTGCTATAATTGCGGACGCAAAGGACATTTCTCACGCGACTGTTCCCAGCCTTGCCAGCCACGACAAGGGTTCAATGGGCCTCCTCAAGGACGGAGTGCCTACATAGAAGAAGTTCCTACCGCCAACCCCCGAGTGTAGCGGAGGAGCCACTCATCAACCTAGATGAGCCAACCACCCCATCACAAGACAACCGATACGCCGATGACCCTAATGATGGGCAAAATGGCGGAGCTTCACAATCAGATGGGGGAATGGATGAGGAAGGATTTTCCCGACGCCTGAACCCATCGGCCTGGGTGAGGGCTTCTCAATGTAACTCGCAGTTCATAACGCACTATCGATCTATGCATGTTTCAGTTTCGATCCGCACGAGTAACTCAATGGCCGACAAACAAGCACTAGTGGACTCGGGAGCCACTAACAACTTCATGCATCCCAACTTCGCCAAGCAAATGGGTATTGGGATTAAAGAACTAGAACGACCCCGCAACATTTGGAACATCGACGGGACGCACAACAAAGGCGGGAAGATCACCCACTACACCGATCTGAACGTACAAACAGATGGGAAAGTCAAGACAATCCCATTCTTTATCACAGACGTAGGAGGAGAGGACGTCATACTCAGATACCCCTGGCTCGCCACTTTCCAACCCAGAATTCACTGGGCTACCGCAACTCTGGACACGAAGCAATACCCCATCATCATACGGACACCAACACCGCCTCAGACCATTCACGGCACGATCAGCAATGGAACAACTACGACAGACACTCGAGCAATGCATGGACCAGCACAAGGAACATATCCTGGCAGAGCTAGAGGAAGACTCGCTACCTGTCCACCTACGAACCACGGCAACGGAATTAGCAATCACGGCACAACAATACACGGAAAAGAAGGAAATCCCTGACGAGTACAAACGACACGCCAAGGTCTTCAGCGAAGAAGAATCACACCGTCTTCCACCTTCCAGACCATGGGATCACGCCATCGAATTCAAACCGGACGCCCCAGATCACATCGACTGCAAGATTTACCCGATGAATCAAACAGAGGACAAAGCGCTTAAGGAATGGCTCGACGCTGAACTGGCAAAAGGGTACATCAGACCCTCTAAATCCCCGTACGCATCTCCTTTCTTCTTCATCAAAAAGAAGGACGGAAAGCTACGACCATACAGGACTACCGAGTAATCAACAAGTGGACCATACGCAACCAATTACCCGCTCCCTCTGATACCAGAGCTCATCGCAGACCTAAGCGCGGAGTCATCTTTTCCAAATCGACGATACGATGGGATACAACAACATACTCGTCAAAGACGTGACCAGAAAGAAGCGGCGTTCAAGACAAAATACGGGCTATACGAACCATTGGTCATGTATTTCGGACAGACAAACTCGCCAGCCACCTTCCAAGCCATGATGAACCATATTATCACACCACTCATCGAATACTTCGAACGCAAAGGGACTATCATACGGGGCATACATGGACGACATTGGCATTGCAACAACGACCACGGAACAAGACCACACAGAAGCCGTACAACGCAGTTCTGGACCTCCTAGAAGAACACGACCTCTACCTGAAACTGGAGAAATGCACCTTCCACTCTTCCTCCCTCGATTACCTGGGGGTAATCATTGAAAAGGGGGTGATTCGCATGGACCCATCAAAATTCGGGCATACGCGAATGGCTACCCAAAAACCGT